>QANX01000456.1:194518-285878 GCA_003254975.1 Ochetophila trinervis
TAATATTATTCATAGAAAATAATAATGTTCATAGCGATTAATTAAATGATTTATAACAAGCAATATTCTCCATTTAAATCCATGATGAATAATATTTTTCAAAAATTTCAATAAAACCCCCTAAATAAGAGAGTTTTACTACAGAAATTCACTTCAATTCAAGGAGAAACTGATCACAAAAAATAGGAAATGTTAATACTATAGGCTTTTATTATTCTCAAGGAAAAAATAAAATAAAAATTATTCCTTAGCCGCTGAAATCCATTCCAGGAACTCATCGCCTTTTCCTATTTTATTCCAAAAGTAGAATCTAGATTCTTTTCCAAGGAAGGAAAAAGAGCCATTCAAAATGAATGGGTCTCTATCTCTTTGAACATGAAAAAGGCATTGGCAGATGCTTCAGGCTAGAAATATCAAACAGTTCCATAAACCTTTGATCGGAAACTCGAGCTTTCGCTGCTGCGAAGCGCTGGTATTCATCAAAGACAGATGAGAGACACCACCTTTGCAATTTTCTCAAGCAGCCAACAACACAACCAGTTCGGTGCTGAATAGAATAAAAAACAAACAACCATCTATAACTCAAGACTATTGTCCTTAAATTGGGTTGAAAAGAATTGAGAAACAAGATTTTGCCCATACCTTTCCCCGTTTACAGTGGATTAAGATTGGGTGATTCCTCACATCTGCAATACAGAGAAATCGGGACAAACTAAGCAAATCCTTCAACCAACAAGTTTATAGTTTGCCAGAAAAAAAAAAAGAGTTATCCGTAAGGTGCTTGAAGTACCGAGGACGACTTTCAGTGCTTCGCGGATAGTATCCTCTGGGATGTTAACAAATGGCTCCTGGATACACAATTTGGATATATCAATTTGCAGTGATGGATCAAATTTATAAACTTCGTTGCTGCTCATGCAATCATGTAATTACTAATCTATTTACAGCTAGGATATTTACTACTACTACTACTAAAAAAAATAAATAAATAAAAACCCAAAAGCAGATTTCATCCTCATCTCCAAAACAATTTTTCGTTGATACTCGGGCTCATAATTGTAATCATTATTGAACCAAACTCAGAAGAAGCAACCAGCACTATCATTGCTTACCATACTCGCCAGCCCATTATTATGATCAACTTAATAATGCTAAACTTGTAGCCAAGCCTCATATCCACAACCAGTGCCATTAAATCACGTCCCTCGTATCCAACTGCCAGTTGTCTTGCCTATTTCTTGTATTTTGTTACTTTGATAGACATAGTTGGACCTATTTCAACCCATGCTAAAATAATTTCCCATCATAAAAATAGCATTTACTGTGGGTAAGCTGGTTTTGGAAAACAAAGAAATCACTATCTTATCTGGAATGATTTTCCCATTACAGATCATCAAAGAGTGATTTCAAGAAAAATCTTCTAATTAACCTGTTTTTTCATGACCGAATGGTCAAACTTTAACATGGCCGCTGAAACTCAAAGCAAAATAAGACAAAAAGTAGCTAAGGATGCATATAGGAAATTATATAAATTATTTATGGATACTAAAGAATTAGATAAAAACATTCTACATGGTTATCTACACATCTCAAGTGAAGAATAAAGTTATGCCAATGATTGCTGCCAATATTTATATATATATATATATATTTTCATTCTTTGTTTGGGTCAATTACTGCTAATATGATTAAAGGAGTAAAGAGTATCAGGAACTATGAATTCTTGGTTACCAAAAAATCCATAACTGATGACTACTGATATAAAGGGGCTAGGAGGATTATACTTTAGAATTGCTTTATTTAATATAGTAATATATGCAGGACAAGTTTCTAAGCTGGCCATCGTGCACATACTTCAAAACCTACATCTGGTGTAGGAAGACAGATAAGTTCCACAATTGGAAGATAATCTTAAGGGTTTGTCGTTTATGGGATTCTACTACTAAGAAGACTCATTAGTCCAGTGTATAGGCCTTAGTCAGCAATAACCCTTGATTTCCATCCATTAAACTGGGACAAGAAAGATTTCATGGGTACTCAAGGTCAAGGATGGTAGTTTACTCAGGAAAACTTCCTCATAACTTAATGCAATAGGCTGTTACAGACTGAGTCCAACTGTACTTCTATCCAAGACACTATAACTATGCATCATGTCAACTGATTGGATAAGGTATCCCCACAGGGATAGTCGATTGGCATTGTCCACTTTCCATCTTCAAGACCCACGTTTTAATGTTGGACATAGCCGAAAAGAAAACTTGATTGGATCAGGGTATTAAAAGCACACCCCAATTGCTAAAATCTAGAAAATTTATTAGATTATTAAAATGAAACATACTAGAATACTACACAAATTAACTCCAAGAGTTTATAACCTTTGTACTAAGCTAAATGCCAATAGGCAATAGGTATGTGATCAATTAAGGGAAAGGTTATTGTTAACAGATAAATTGATGTGCCATGGTTGCGGTAGAACTTCAGGGTCATGGAAATACACTTTCACAGAACCATTTAGTGCATTGATATTGGAAAGGAAGCATACTCCTATATGAGGCACTGCAAATATGCAAAAAAAAAAAAAAAAAAGTGTTCTGTGCACTTTAAACTCGATTTTTATTATTTATACTGAAGGCGAACTTGAATTTGAAACAATGACACCAATGGCTTAAGGAAATCCATGAAGTTGTCCGAGTTAAACAATTTCCACCAGGCACCATAAATACAAACATATATAGAGAACAAATAAGGCAGAAACACATGAACCTAAAGATATGGACCCAAAGTTTTTCATTGATTGAATAACAAAAGTATCACTTGCTTTTCTTGAGTATAAAGAATCAAACCATATGACAAAAGTATAAAGAACAATATTGTAATGGTCATACAATAAAGCTAAAAAGGTCAGTAATTGCATAACTTAGATCCCACAGCCTTCGCATTGAAGAGCAGAATACATATATGCTCTAGAAGCCCATCTTATACTGCACTCTCATGCTTGTGCATTTAATATATTGATTCAAAAGATTTAAACCATTATACGTATTAAAAAGAACAATAGCATGTGATATTTGTATAGGACATCGAAAAATTTCACATGTCATTTGTCTGAAAGGATTCTATCTAAAGAATATATCTAAACATTGAATACTTGTAATTTTGTTAGATGCAGTAGACAATAAAGACTATCATATGTACTAAATCAGAATATACAAATCAAGAACAATTAAAATTCTTATTGTTAGGCACTGTATAATCTTATAGGTATAATTATAGTTCTAAAAATAGTTTTAGTTCAAAAAGAAATAGACTTGTCTTTTTGGTAATTAAAAGAAATACTTATCAAATAATCATGCTAATGGATGATTTCATAAATACTGTAGTTTCCCAATAAGGCACGTCAGTTCAACTGAAGAATGTACTATTCTTGATGTTAAATCAGACAACTCAAGTGTGACTGGAAAAAAAACCACCACAAATTTACAAGTTTCTCCCATCGTACTGCAATGTTATGTGGTACGACCTAACAACTGCCCCCCATTTTCCCAACTTCTTCTCTTTTTCCCCTATATCGCAAGGCCTATCCATTCCTTTAATTCACAAAAAGTAAAATTTCTATCCCAAAAAGAAAAAAAAAACAACCACTTTATTAGAACTGGTATATAAAATATTGTTGAAGCGGATTTTCTAACAATAATAAACCAATTAGATTGCATTTTTATCAAATTCTAAAGACAAGCAAAAGGAAACCTAGCTAATTACTCACCGCATAATTTAATCAATTAATATTTTTGAACACTATATGTACATAAATATATACATATAAATAAATGTGTATTCTACTCGTATTAAATAATAACAAGAAGAAAGAAGTCAAACATATGCTGACAATGAGAAACTTTAATGGCAACCAAACGTAGCTTTGTTTTTTTCTTTTTTTGGATGAATGAAACCAAAAGTAGCTTAAAAAAAGGACGATTCAAGGGCAATCAGATGGGAGAGTGAAATACATACCTTATAACCTTCAATCCCAAACTGAAAAAGCCGAATCCTATTGGACTTGAGAAACTCCATGGTTGCCTCGGGATACGGTTCGGGGCACATACATCTAAAAACATCAAAAACCATGAATTTTATATACTAAACTAAATCATTCAATAAACCCTAAAATACACCCAATTTTCTCTCCAATCAAACAAAGCGCACAGAAAAAAAAAAAAAAAAAACACACAAAAACACTTTACACGCACATACACAAAAACACGTCCTAGCACAGAGAAACAAAATGCGAGTAATGCCGCTTGCAAGGACTTTAAAAAATGCTTACATGATGGAACGGAGTCCTAGGGTCTGGAGGAATGCGAAGTTAGCCGAGTCAGGGAAACCGGACCTGAATATGCCATTTTCAACCATGGAAAAGTTGAGAGGGGGAGTGAAAAGGTCCTCGCCGTCCCTATCACAATCATCGCCGGCGGTGACCACCGGCTCCGGCGATGGCAATTGACGGCGTTCGAAGGGGGTGGCAGCGACTTCTAGACTCCTGCACATCTCGGTTCCTTCTTTGTGTTGGTCCACTTTCATATCAGTCACTGTGTGTGTGTGAGAGAGAGAGAGAGAGAGAGACTAAATAGAGAGCCAGAAAAGGGGAAGAGAAAAGGGCTTGGCTTGGGATCGCCAAGGATATTCCTCCACTCCCTCTCTTTCTCCTTCGCTGTGCTGCTTTGGACTGTGATCGCTACCTTTTTTCTTTTTTTATATATATATTTTTTAAAATATATGTGACAGTTGAAAAGGGGGTTAGAGAGAGAGAGAGTCAGGTGGCGCAGGTTGTTAAAGCGAGCTTGTTGATGTTGGCGACCATGTTAAACTGTATTTATAGATTTAGCGGCACTCACAAAAAATATTCTTTTGGGAAAAAAATAATTATGAATTTCGATGGAACTGTGAGGAAATTTTTTATTTTTAAAAAACTAAATTTTAATTTTTAATGAGGAAAATTAATAAAAAAATAAAACAGCATGGCTCTTGGTGAAAAACTGAAAATTGATTATTCATAACGCGTGTAGTTGCGCGTGGTGAATCTGTTTCCAAATTATGAAAGGGACGGCCACGAAAAGTGTGTTTCTATGCTGGTTTTTAATATGGTTAGGAGTGTATTTAATATTTTTTATATGTTCAATTAGGGAATGGTTCTCTATAGTTTTCAGTGTATTTGTCTTTTTAGAAATGCATAATAATTAAATGTTAGTAATTCAATATGGTAATTTTGCTTAAGTATAGAATTTTTAAATGTATTCTTATTTTGAGTTTTTTCATGATCTTTTACTTTTAGTGTGTTTTGTACATTTAGTCTTCATATATTTTTTCTTTGGCATTTTCATATATTTAGTCTTCATGATCTTTTCTATTGTTAGTTTTTTTTCATTTTTTATCCAAAATTTTGTTAAGTAGGAGGACCAAAGTATAAATTCGACATAGTTATATGCAAAAAAAAAATTAAAGAGAAATTATTTTTCAAAATTAATAATTTTAAAAAATATATAATATATTATATTTATTTTATAGAAAATTATGGGAAAAAAGTTAAACAATTCCTTAATTTTTTGAATTTATTAATAAACAAAAACAGAGATAATTTTTTTTTAAATCTATAGAAACTATATTTTAAAAATTTTATTCCTTAAATCATTCGTGGCCTACTAAATTTTCTTTATACTTCCTTTATTTATTTATTACAACAAATTTATTTTTTATTAACAAAAGATTATTACATTTTTATATTTTTATATTTATTTTTAATTTATATTCTGTTAACAATAATTTCAAAGCTTCAATTTCCAAATCAAATTTTTAAACATGGTTTTGTATAAAAAATATAATTTATTTTAGTTTTGTTTGCTTTGATTTATTTGTTGAAAAAATATTTTTTATTACAAAAATTATAACATTTTTTTTATTTAGTATTTTTTTTTTCTTTGTTGGTTGGCTTTATGGTTTAACAGGGTGGCGATCTAGTTGGGATATGTCTATCTTTTTTATCTTTGCAAGTAATCTTTTATGTCATTTTCTCTTAAAAAAAATATTAAAATTTTAATATTCAATCCAAAAATTAATATTTAGTTCCATTTTTTTAAACACGGTTCTATATGAAAAATATGCTTTTTAAAATTTCATAAGCTATAAGATATTTAAAATTTAAATTAGTTTTGGAAAAATAAAATCTTTGAACATTTTTCTAATAATTTTTATCAATTTTTTAAATGTTATAAATATAATTGATATATTTTTAAATTATTATTAATTTAAAAATAGTGTATCTTAAAAACATATATTTTGCATGTGAAGTCTAATAATATGTTGAATTTACACTTTGGTCCCTCCTACGTAAAGAAACTTTGGAGCAAAAATGAGCAAAGGACTAATGGTGCAAAAGAAACCGAATTTACAAGACAAAAATGTATATAAAAATAAAAAAATAAAAAATAAGAATAAGAATCAAGGCTAAGTGTGAAAAAAAATGCTAAAGATAAGGGACTGCTCGTACAAATAAGTAAATGTTGATTATGTGTAGTGGTTAAATCATGTCATCTATGCCATTTCCAATCATGTATAACGTAAATTCAACGATATACAATAATGTCTAACATAAATATGACAATAAAATTAAATATGTAGGTCCAACATAAATATTATTACAAATTAATTTCATAAAACAAGTGTAACGGCTGTATATAAAAGTTTTTCGTCTCTTAAAATAAATAAGATGATAATGACCAAATGATATATTGATAATCTGCAAATCTGGATTGGATTAGATAATTTTGGTACAAAAGATTTGCAACAATTGAGGACATCTTTTGTCTAACCCACATAGATGATAACTAAAAGTTGACAAGGAAAAAAAAAATTTACCCATACCCATCTTGGTAAGTTCAAAATAGTTCACTAGGATACATTTCTATGCTCGGCTCCCATCAATTGATCCAATTGGTTGTAGTCAATTGTGAATATCAAACTGATTATGTATTACTTATGTTTGTTCTTGCAGCATGGTCATGGTAATGCATGACCTTTTACACAACAACAACAATAGCAATAGCGGCTATAGCATGTTTGCCTTATTCCCTTTGTATATGTTGTGTAAATGTATATTTTTGGGACTACTTAATGTTCTTGTAACATTTAAAGATAATCACTAATCTTAAGTAAGTTAGCTATATATTTGGGATGTAAATAGAATTTAAAAGCACTTTGGTTATCATTAAACTGTACAAAACCATTTTTTTTTTTGGTATAGCTATAATTGTGCCCTTCTTTTTTTTTTTTTGGAAGGCATAACAACAAGGTATGGTAATTTTTACAATGACTGTAACTACAATCTTCACATGATGAGGTTTAATGCAATATTATTAGAATGCTTTTTTCTATCATTCTCATTTATATATTAACGTCATACATTTTTTACATATTTTTTCATTACAACTGCAAATACAACAACTAAAACATTAAACAACAGCATCATCACCTTCATTAAACTTTACATCGCTTCCATATTTTTTAATCATCTTTTTCATATGCACTTCACTTGCATCATTGGATGGTAATTGCATTCTTCCACTTGTTGCATCATCATCTAATTAAACTATTCATCATCAGAGGTTCATAAGTTATAGTAACTGCAATTCCCTTGTTAATAAAAAAATAAAAAAAAAGAGTTTGAATGGATGTTTTGTTGATTATGATATCTTTATACTAGCTTTCCTTCCACAATTACACCTTTCATTTTTAAATTTGATCATGCTGCCATTTTATATTTATGCTACTGCTTGATAATTGCATTTTAGTTGTATATTTGGATTGTGATGTTGTTTTTTGGTATAACTGCCAACAACTTGAACCTAGGACCTGAAACACCTTCTAAGGTTGCTTGACCACTAAGCTGCAAGACGTGGTGGATTGTGATGTTGTTGAGTAAACAAAGAATCAATTGAGATGATTTGGAAAAAACCAGATGTGTAAACAAGATTAAAAATGCCAGATGTGTAAATAACTAGGATAAAATCGTGCGTTGGAAGTTGAAAAATAATTTGCTATTGAATGAATATAGTTCAAATTTGACTGTGAGAAAAGTTCATAATGCAATATATAAAGCCATATTTATGACCGTTGGAGTACATCAATCATATGTCACATCAATGTCTTCAAATTTATTATTATTTTAATAATCAATGGTATTAACATTGTTTAACACTCTAGTATTTGCAGCATAACGGTTGTCTTTGAAATTTCATAAGCCTGAGGTTCTGATCTAAATTAAGACCAAAATAGAGATGTTAGTACAATTCTTCCATTAAACAATTGAATATATGTTAAAAAATTTATTGAAAAAAAGAGAACTCTAAGAGTATGTTTATATGCATGATTGTATTGAGTTGTAGTGGATTGATGTGTGTTGTAATCTTTTAGATTGTGCTGAAATATATTGTATTTAGCTTATTTTGTTTTTGATGCAGTGTTATATTAAATTATGTATATGAATACTTTATTTGATACAACACCTACTATTTTTATTTAACCTTTTGATCAAAATAATCAATTTATATCATCATATAAAAAACATATCATTTTTAATTTAATATAAATAATTAAAAATACTTTATTTATGCTTAAATAAAAATAGATATCAATACAAATAAAATTATAAAATTAATACATATCAAAATTAACACATAATAATATCATAATATTGTAGGTTCATTTAAAAAAAATAAAAATTTGTTCAAATCCCACAAATTAGTTAACATCACAAATTTGGAGTGTATTAATTAACACAACAAATTTGAGGTGTATTACTAATACATTCTGGCTTGTATTAAAAATGAAGAGGCAGTAAGCATGTAAAAAAAAGCCCAAATGCCCAAAACAAAATCAAAATTGCCTAAAAAATCGGGTCTAAATTTAACCCAAGTCCATTATGGTTCAAGTCCGAAACCGTCATATTTTGTCTTGGGCTGGACTTGAATTTTAGATTTTTAGCATAGATTTGGCTCGAAGTCCGACCCATTGGACTACCCATTAGGCTGGTCTGAAGCCCATCCCAAAGCCCCACTCATTTGGGCCGCCCCAAATCCTAGCACAATAATTTATTTATTTTGTTTATATTTCTAAATAATCATTATTGCAAATTATAAATCGTATCAAATTAACAAAAAAATAAAAAAAACTAATGATTAATTATCTATATTATGTATATATAGATGTGTATAATAATTATTAGTCTGAATACTAGAAATTATTATGCAATTGAATAATTTATTAATTTTATTTATTTAATATGTATAATAAAATCAAATTTTATTAGAATTTAAGTTTATGATGTATTTTGAATGCAAAAAAAAATTATAATATAATTTTTATTTTTTATATAATATGTTTTAAGTAAAAAAATAAAAATTAAATTAAACTTTAAATTTTAAAATTGGGCTTGATCTTTAAACTAGAAATTCAAGCTCGATATTCAAGTTTAAAGCTCAGTTTGATACTATTGGGCTACGCATCGAACTTTAAAATTTAAAGCATTCGTTCGACATAGTCAAGCAAAGCCTGAATCTTTTTCTAGCTAAAAAAGTCCAGTTCCAATTCGAAATTTTAAACTCGAACTAGATTGGATAATCCAAATTTAGATTGTCCAATCGGAAAAAATTACTAAGTAAAGTAATAAATAATATAATACGATACACTTCTTTTTGCCAAACATGATCTATGCTCAAAAAATCAAAATCAGGTCGATAATTATTAATTTACTTTAAAATTAAATCATGTTCCAAAATGGCAAAATGGAGCGTGCTTTCCAATCTCTTAAACGGGTGTATTCCATGTCGCCTCGTTCTCCCTTTCCAATAAAAGTTAGAAAAAGAAATCCCAAAAAAAAAAGTTAACAAAAGGAAATGTTAATCAACAGCCTACCACAAACTTCTTTTCTTGGAAATCAAAATCCCTCACGCACATCAAATTCCCCATCCCACCACTCCTCCGTACACCACGGCCACGGAAAACCCCAGTCTATGCCTATCCCAATCAAGATCAAAATCAACGTATTAAAAACATTAAATTGTGCTCACTGGTCAAATAAAATCGGTTCAGTAGTAAATTCTTCAGTATCAGTAAACTTTGGTTAAGTAATAAAACAAAAAGTAATAAAACAACTAACAATATAATTTGGATAAAAAATTTAAATTAATTTTTTATATAAAACTCTACTTTTTTTAATTTGTAATAAAATCGGTACATCATTTTCCATTTGAAGTAGAATTATTATAACCATATAAAAAATAAAACACCATTAAAAAAAAGAAAAACTGTGCTTTCTGACTCAACGTAGGACCCACAGTTACAACAATGCGTTTGCGCAGTGGATTCCAATTGAATGGATAAAATAAAATAAAAATAAGAAAAAAGAACTATACTTTATTATATTTTTTCTGATAAATAAAAAAAACGAATATATAGCTGTCGGGTTTCATAATGAAAAGTTTTGGTACATTCTAAGGAATATGCTGGGAACCAATTACCAATAAAAAAAAATGCTACGAAACAAGCGTGGCCGTTTTGGAGGGTAGTGGGGTTTGAGAATGGAACAAATGCGAGACCATGGCGCCACGTACTAAATTTATATATTCAGCTTTGTAATTGTCTGTGAGGCTGTGACTGTGAGAGACTGTTTTCGTAAAAACCCCACGCCAGAAGTGCACAAAAAAGACTCCTGCCACCTTCGGCTCTTTATAACTCGATTGCTGAGTTGGTGCTTCATATTATCATAGTCATCACCCTCATCATCAAAAGCAATTAATTATAGGGTTACTCTGGTCTTTTACGCCTCTCCACTGGGTTTATAGTACTTCTAGTCCTGACGATGACAGTCCTTGAACTTCTGCCTTTTAGGCTTGAAATTGAATTCTATTGGGGACAAATTCATTTGGCATCTTTATCTTAGTTAAAAATGAGAAATTTATAGTCAAATTAGATAACTAGTTCCTTTTTTTTTAACTAGTCATTCTGTTTGTTCCTGCATAAATCCGCACGAAACAATTCCTTGCATGGTGGTATCAATTTTTTTTTATTTGTTTTTGGTTAATAGGTGGTGGTATCGACTAAATTATTGAAGGGAGTCGTTTAATCTTTTGTCTTTTTGTTGATCTTTTTTATCCACATGCATTCCTCCAGTCACTGCTGACATTAGACTGATTTTTTGTGAATTTAAAAATAATATTTGAATAAAATTAAAGTTTTACTCAACTAATTATATTGTTGAAAGTTAATAATACAAAGACAGTTTTATAAGGATCAATTTGAGTGAGTAGTTGTATTTAAGAGTGTAGTTCAGTGATAGTAGCCAGTTGAATAATTATATCGATGAATATAAAAATTTATGGTTCGAATTTTGGTAGTTCTATTTAGATTCAGGTGCTCATTTCTACTGCGACCGCATGAGAGAGAATAAAGTTTTAGCTACACAGCTCTCATTGTGGACTTTTACAGGTTAAAAAGATATATTGACCGGTTTACTTGTTAAATATTTCACAGAAATATGACTCCGCTACGAATATGTCTTTTTCATAAAAAAATTTGAGTGTGAGGTTGATCAACTTCGATTCATTAATATTTCTAAACTTGTACATTTGGAGACAATCTAGTGAAACCTACTGTTTTTTCTGATAAAAATATAAAATTTTGAATTCTCATTCTCAATATAAAAAAAAAAAGAAAGTTAAACATTGTCATACTTCAAATCTACCATTTGTCCAATAAAAAAATTTCAAATCTTCCAAAAGGAGTCGTGAAGTTATTATTATTTAATAGGAAATCCTAATTAAAAACCTCATAGAATTATTAGATATCAATATATGTATACATATATACATACTGAATTATTAGCCAGTATTATTATATTAGATAATGATGTAGTACAAAAATTTTATATTTTTATCTTTATTAGTAATTATTACTAATGAAACGGTAACTTATGTCATAAATTTTAATTAATAATATTTTATTTTATATTTTAATAAAGCGCTAATAAATGAATAAAATGAATTTTTTTAAAGTAATAAATTAAAATATCAAATAGCATGTAATCCATCACTAGTGGAAAAAAAAATAAATTTTTTGTGTCATATAATTATATGATACAATAACATAAGCAAGACAATCTACTATTAATAACCACTTAATTAAGGAGAAATGACGTCTTGGCCTTTGCAACGTTTTAGATTTGATTTAATATTCCAAATGTGATGTGCTGCTAAAAAATAATTAACAAAACTATATTTTTATATTTTATACATTATGTGATGCGGCTATGATGCCCGCATCATTATGTTTTAATTAGTTCATGCGATTATATCTTCTTGGAAGATAGATTCTCACTAGAGTTGGGAATGAGTTAAAACTGAAAATTATTTCAATATCCTGTATCTTAGCTAATTTGTAGATTAACTTTTTAAATTTAAAATATTTCATATTAAATTTTTAAATTTACTATGTATTTCGGATTAATAACAAAGTGTCATTAATAATTAATAATAATAATAATTAAAATTATCAAATATATTTTATAAAAGCTCAACCATATATATGTATGTATATATATATATATTATACCTTCACACATTTAAAAGGAAAAAAAATCATAGACATGGAAATGTTCAAGGGAAAGTGGCAGCTAAATATAACAAATATATTTATATAATTTTAGTCTACTGCGGCGTTGCTATAGGTAACAAATAGCGTAGCTATATATAACAAATATATTTATATAATTTTATTTTAGGACAGCGAAACATATTAATTCCAGCAATTCTAATGGGAAACGATAATACATTCCACCAATTTTAATGGAACACAATAAAAAGTTGTAGAGAATTTCATCTAACTTAATTGAACTCAAAATTTGAAATATTCTCAGTGAAATATTCAGCCCCTATGAATACGAACATGAATGAATTTGCGTGAATAACATCATATATATAAATACTTGTAGTTTGGACTTCACAAACTCACATATGGACAAAAACTATGTGACATGTCAAAGCTATAATTCAATACAACATCATATATATCATTTTCAAGCCACACCAACAATTTGTCAACCTTTTGCCATCAGTCCTTTCAGTTAATTTAGGGGAAAAAATTACTCTTTACGTAAGAATGTATATTATGACATGTGTAAATTGTATAATTAACCAATGAATATGAGATATGTATTTATTTTAATTAATATTATTATTCCAGTTAAAATACGTGGGGGTTGAATAAATCTTATGTATCTAGTACTTCTTAATTTATTAATTGTAGTATTAATGCTGAAGAGAGATGACAAATCAATATATACAGATGATCAGGTGTTGAATTTTGTTTTAGCAACTTAATTCTATAAAGAAGTTCGAGCAGAGAAAACATATATATTTTCTCGGGTAATAATCCAAAACCGAATTCCTCATCCCTATGTCAAAAAAAGAAAACTTTAGACACTACATTTATACAGAAAATGATGTTCTAAATATTTAAATATGTTAAATTTATAATGTAAATATATATTAAATATGTTATCCTGATCGATTAATGCATTTACTATAAGAGGGTTTTGGGGTATCATAAATGGTCAAAAGTCTTTTATAAGAAAGAGTTATTTATTGGTCTAAATGCTTGTCTTGGTCGGTCCCCTCTCATTTTGATGGAGCGCAATTTGGTCGATTTGTATTCAAAGGTCGGCACCAAATGATTTTACCTGCTAGCTGCTTCTAGTTTTGGCACCATTCAATAAAACACTGTTTATCATTGTGATTAAATTAATGAGTGGGTTTAAGCATTTCCTTATGCCCTTTCTCTCTTTCTGTACAATTAAATATGCCATCGAATTCTTATTGTTTGCCTTGGACTTCAGCATCAAATTTTGCCTGTTTGCCTGTACCAAGAATAATTGCCGAAAGTCCTAAGAATAATTTAGTGGCAAATCTATTATTCTTCTAATAAAGAAGCAATACTCAATTATATAATTATGTGACTCGCGTGAAATTCATTTTATTTTAAATATTTATTATGGATCTAATAATTTAGTAGATGAATTATGCTAAATTTCTATTTATCAGTTAAGAGGAGTAAGAAGTCATATTAATTGGAGCTAATTATTTTGTTGGAAAGAATGATAATTGTGACCTATAATATATAAATGGGATTAAGAGAAGAACATAAAGATTAATGACATCCATGTGTGTATTTTATTTGTGATATATTAAATATAATAGTTAGGAATGATGCTTTATATTACTGTTAAATGAGTTAAATGCATTTTAGTACTCTTTATAGAGACTTTACAATTAATTTTAGCATTTCAATATTTTTAAATTTTAAAAAAATTACAATGTGGTCCAATTTCATTAAGTCTAACATTTTAAATCTAAATGAGGTTAAATGTGCTGCATGTGACACTTTAAATTTTTTTTATTAATTTTTTTCAATTTACAAAAAATTAAAAAATAGTTAAATACATTTGAGTACTCTCTAGATTATTTTTTCTTTATGAATTTTTGTAATCCTACAATATATTTTCTTCTAATTGTTTTTGTCCTAAATTACTAAACTTTTTTATCATTAAAATTTGTTTCAACCTGTATTTTTTTCATCATATATTTTTTGCGATGAAAATGTTTTTTAAATCCTATAATTTTTTTTATCCTAAATTGCTAAAATATTTTTTTTTATCATGAAACTTTTTACATACTATATATTTTTCATCATGAATTTTTTTATTCAATATATTTTTCATTGTGAATTTTTTTCCATTCTATACTTTTCATCATGAAATTTTTTTTAATCTTATAAATTTTTTTATTATCTTAAATTGCTAAAACAAACTTTTATCATGGATTTTTTTTTTCATTCAATATATGTTTTCATCACGAATTTTATTTTTCCATCCTATATTTCATCGAGAAATTATTTTTTTATCTACAATATTTTTAGAGAAAAAAATTAGGATGAAATAAAAACATTATATAAAAAAAAAATTTAGATGGAAAAAATTTCATGATTGGAAAACAATATTGAGTAATTTAGGATAAAATAAAAAAATTTATATGAAAAAAAATTTTGAATAATATTTTGAAAAATTGTTAAAAAAATTATTGGATGTACTAAAGTACATTTTGACAGAAAATCTTAAATTTAGCAGAATTAAACTGCATTGTAAATTTTTTAAAATCTGAAAATATTGAAATGTTAAAATTAACTTTAGAGTCTTCTACATGAAAAAGTGAATTATAAATTATAAAATGTACTAAATTTCATTTAACCATTTTTAAATTTTTAAAAAGTACAGAATTTGAATCTCCAACACCGATGTCAAAGAGGAATAATTGGTCGAAATGACAAGGAACTGTGTTGTTGCTTGTAAGGAATTTAAATGTATAACTCATATTTAATTTGAAAATAAAAACTAGCTAGCTAGGTAGGGATCCATAATTTCAAAAGGTTGCCAAATATTTCAACCCCTTCTTTAATCCAAAGAGTTTGTTGCTTGTAAGATATAGAAAACATGCAATAATATACATATAACGTCATGAACGTGGAAAGATACAGTTTTTGTGTGGATAAAAATGGAAAGGTACAGTTGATGAGTTCCCAATTAATCCCTTTGTATACTTTCATAAGCAAAAGCAGAAGATCTCTACATACCAAGCAACTTTATTAATTAATGGCAACTTGTATTGTTTCAAAGCCCCCAAATCACGATTCTAATTGCCATGGCTCGACGTACGTTTATTGTCCAAGATATCTATGGCTTGTTTGAACAAGACACGTAATTTATAATACTAAATTAAAATGATTTAGGATAAGACCAGTATTTTATTTATTTAGTTTTTGTGTTTGGCAAAACTCAAGCATGTCTAAGGTTTCTCAGCATTGTCAATTATCTCGGCATCATATATTATTACACAAAGAATAAGGAAGTAGGAAAAATAACACAAAACAGACGAAGGAAAACCCACATTGCGTATGGGAAACAGTACTTCACCAAAATCAATGAAGTTTGGAGTTTGAAAAATTTTCAAAAACATTGAAATAAATTTGTATTTTTTTTGACTTTCTTAACGCATGTAAAGGGGTGCTTGAATGGATGATGAAGTGATTAAGTTGACCATGAACATACGAGCCTATGGCTAACATTATCTGTGTGAAATTTATAACGTGAAAGAGAAATATAGTGGTACGATTCTGCACCGTTTTTGTCCGTTGTATGACCTGCAAAAAAAAGAAGATGTGTAGATTTTAGAGCCCCAATGTGGTGTCGATCAAAACACTCTAAAGCTCAAGTAAGACAGAGTTGGTGGATTTTATCATCTCTAGAGAGTTTTTAAACCAAAATCCTTACCCTCTTTGTTGTAGTGAGATCAACGAGATACAATTTATATATATATCTTTTATTGGCTTTAATATTTGATTTGAACATATTTTATTTATTTAAAATAGATTAATTTATATTTTTCTATGTTTTAAGTGAATTTGAATTTAATGAAAAGAAGATAAAGAAAGAAATGTAAAAATCGTAAAAATTCACGCACAAAGCAAAGAACACCAGGCCCTATACCAGGTGCCTAGTCAGGCGTGAATATCAGTCGTTCAGGTGCATTTAATGTCAAGTTTTAGTGCAAATAGTTTTTCTGATTGTAGTAAAGATATAGCCGAATTAAGGGAGAACTAAACTGGAAATTTGAGTTTTTCATCAACATTATGACGAGCTAATTTTCTATCTTGGGTAGGAGAATTTTTGATTTCTAAATTAAAAGATGTGAGACTTGATTATCATGTTTTAATTCAATTTATGTTCTTATATTATATTTGTTTACTATTCAATTCTCTTTGATTATAAATTGGATCCATTATAATTGATTGTGAATTGGATAATTGCTAGTTAGAGTTCAATCGTATTGAATGTTTTAATAATTGGTAGCAATATGATTTTAATAATTATGAACCAAGTTTTTATTAACATCTTAGAAGAACGTAAAATAGATTAAAGTTTTACAATGTTTGTAGGATTTGTTTATTGTTTGTTGTTCTTGTTCTGAATGCTTTTATTAATTGATTTAGATAACATTAATTCTACATATTTCAGAATTATGATTAATTTATGATCATATTTAAATTAATTAATTGTGCAAGAATTAAGATAAAATTAGCCTTGCTAATTTATTTAAACCAATATTGAGTGATAAAATTGGATATCTTCGTGTCTGTGATCACCTGCAATTCAGTAAGAGAAGATATTATGGCCTAAGGTTTTCTCTAATTTTTATTTTCGTTAATTTTAATTTGCTTGTCTTTAATATTTGATTTTGTTAAATATAAAACCCCCTATTTGTCTTTTTAATTTTGCTGTAATTAGAATAGAACTAATTTGACTAACAGTCTCTAAAGATCGAACAGAACTTGCCACTATGACAGTAGTGATAATTTCACTATTATAATTTTAGTGCTTAGGACATGCACCAAATTTTTAATGCAGTTGTCAGAGACTGTATGTCAATTTCTTTTTGTTGAAATTTAGTTTTAGTTTGTTTTGAGTCTGTGTTATTTCAAGTGCATGACTAGGCTATCAAACGAAGGAGACCTGAACTTTGATCCAAGATAGAGAAGACCATGAAACAATTATGGAAAAAACAAAAGCAGTTAAGAGGAAAGCTGTAGAGAGAGCAACTACTTTATCTGATCGTAATATGATTCAAGATTTAAGTGCAGATAGTGACTTTGGGATGGAGAAGATGGAAGCCCTTTCTAATAACAATAGACCTCTCATTTTGAAGGAGTTGGCTACTTCAGGTTTGAATTTTCAATCCCTATGCATCGAATTTTATGAAATTCAAGCTACTTTTGAGTTGAAGTCTGGACTAATTCACTTCCTTCCTTTTATTTATGGCAAAACATGTGAAGATTTGCACAAGCATCTAATGGTGAATTATTACATGAATATTGGGAGTGATTTAAAAAGTTGTGTCCTAGTTGCCTTTAACATCAGATTAGCGAGTAACTCATCATCCTATAATTTATGAAGCATGTTGCCCATGGAAATGAGCATGGTGGATGCATAAAGTGGATGTGCTTTAATTGACAAGACTCCTAAAGAAGCCATGCTCCACATCTCTACTATGGCTGTAAATACTCAACAGTTTGGCTCACGATTTACCCATCCACTCAAAAATGTTATTGAGGTAAGTACTTTTCATCTTGAGCAACAAATTTCTGACTCAACCTCTTTAGTTTGACAATTGGCTGTAGGGCAAGCTCAATTTGCTGTGGTTTGTGGAATTTGCTTGGTTGTAGGTCATCCAATGGATTCATGCCCAACTTTACAAAAAGATGAGACCATTCTGCAAGCAAATGCAGTTGGCAAATTTTCAAGACAACCACAATGCAAATATGATCCTTTTTCTAACACTTATAGCCCTGGATGGTAGGATCACCCTAGTTTGCGTTATGACAATAACCTAGGACAAAATCGCTACCAAAAACCATATCAAGCAAGACCACCACCCTTAGAACCTCCAAAGTCAAGTATGTCATTGGAAGAGAATGTAAAGGCTTTAAACACCAACACCCAACAATGACAACAGGACGCAGCTTGACAGGACCCAATCCGCCTAGATCCTGCTTGCATGATTTAATATTTCTATTCAGCCATTAAAAAGTCATATAACTCCATCAGAGTTTATTAAATAAGGAAGTTTGATAAAAAGGAAAAAAATTTCTACTGCTAGAAATTTTATTAAAGATTTTGACAGCATTTCGTCTGTTTTAGGAACATTCACCAAATACATATAATTACAATTCATGCAAGAAAACATATACCTATACATAATCCAATATAGCTGCATCATTTCCAAACCTCACTAATTAACTTTAACATTTAAACAAATACATCATTTATATTTTTCATAGTTGGACTCAGTATAAAATATGAGCTGCCTACATACCCTTATTAATAGGGATCAAGCTACCTATAGTTTTTAATGCATATTCAAACCAAATATGACACTTCTGGTATAATTGAGATTCAGAAGTCAACAACCATATGGAAACATTCACTTATTTACGCATATACAAAATATGCACCAATATTCAAATTCTAAAATAGTCAACTTGATAAATATATGCTCTAAATGACTATCAACCACATCAATAACTCCAAAGCACGTTTGGATAGTCAAAAGTTAGGATTAACATTCAAACAGTTCATTTATACCTCTAAATCCAACATCAACCAAGTAAAATGAATAAATAGAAATATACACATCATACATTTCTCACTAAACATATTTTAATCACTTTCAGTTTCATCAAAACTTTTCAAGCCATTTAAAAGAGTAATAATCATGTATATAGAATATATTAGTGAAAAGCCACAAGACGTATACATGAACGAATCATATATACCGGGCTTGTAATAATCATATATGAAGGACATTCCAATGAAAAACCAAAAGACGTATATATATGAACCCATCTTATATATATCGGGCGGGTAAGCTAACCATTAAATCCTTGGTGAAAAGCCACAGACATATATGTGAACAAATCATCATATACCAAGCGGGTAATAACATTTTCTGTGAAAAACCCTTGTCCTTTCATATATTTAAAAAAATGTATACACAATCTGGCGGCATAAATCATCGCCCAAGTAAAGAATCTGGCATCATAAACCATCGCCCAAGTAAATAACCTCTCTACTTGGCGGCATACCCCATCGCCCAAGTAGTCACTAACCATATCCAATATCAACCTCCCTACTTGGTGGCATACTCATCGCCCAAGTAGTCACCAACCTTGTTAAACCCCTTACTTGGCGGCATACCCCATCACCCAAGTAGTCATAATAACATACTATAGATATCATTCATTTATAACTTTACACAATAATGATCACATTCACAAAAAATTACTTTAAATCCCTACCTAAAGTATTCTTTTTAACACATGCATAAATATATATGTAGTTATTCTATGAGTATAAAATCAAGTAAAAGAAAAAAAAACACATAATATATTCCATATATTCCATTTTCAAACCAAGTTAATAACCACGTACTCAACTACCAAATTAGCTCATCACAGAGCTAAAAGCCACTTACAAAACCCAAAGTACAAATTACAAATTACCTTAAATCAACAACCAATCACATTTTCCTAATTTCAAATAACCATAATATAGGTGTTTATGAATATGGATATCCAAAAAGATTAGAAGGTGCTAAATATTTAGTAACTTGATTTCGAATATGTATTCCAAGTATTCAAATACCACCTAATTCACAGTAATCACATTTGGAACAAGAACTTGAAATACATGACGAAAAAGGATGGTCATGATTGAAAATGGATACTAGCTAGCTTGCCAACTCATTCTAAGATGTATTATGAATATACACACATAGATACAAAGTTGCTCAAGATCAAAGAGCTCATTTATACCTTATTAATCGTCAAGCCATAATGAATATCAACACATAACATAATACCAAAGTAAAATTTATTACAAAATACCAATTAAATATATTAATTTGCAGACTAACCACGGTTTCAAGAACAAACTCACTTTCACAGAATTCTGAAATTGAACATTCCATATAGTTTAAAACACAAAGCTTAACAACAAAAGGGTCCACGACAACTCGTGCTAAATATATAGTCTATACATTGATCATTTTTCCACTTAAAGCTCCAAAATCCAAAGATAAACAAGTTTGGGAAGCAATTTGAAAGTTATTGCAATGTCTCTAAAATCCAACTAAAGTTACAAAACTCAATTAAGTTTTTGTATAAAATTTTTGCTTCTGATTAAGTGCAGACTACCGAAAGATCAATATAATCCAACTTATCATTTTCATGTAATTGCGTTGGACTCTTGAATACTCTCATATAACTTCGAAATAAACTTTGAATTTCCAATACTCATTGAGAACAATATACAAGGTAAGAGTCTAAAATTTTTAACAAATAATTAGTACTATCGATTCCGTCATTTCTAGAAAATGAACTTCGGCTTGTAGAAATAGCAGTAACTAACCCTAATAAACACATAACATTTCTAATAAAGTTTGCTCTAGAAATGTCCTTACAAAAACTTATTTTGCTATAAAAGAACTCACACTCAATAACTTGCAAGAGTAAACGAATCCAACACTCAAATCACCTCCCATTTAATTATTTGAAATAAACATTTAATTCAAAATAAACAACTTTTCAATTGTTTATGTACCCCACGGAAAATCCCTCAAATCCCAAACAACATTTCCCACTAAATTGAATTTAAAATCATCTATCCTCAACCATAAAACAGTAGCTCTAGCTTCAAATAAATAACAAAACCAACTAAAAATCTTCCATTTTCAACATATAAGTCACGGATTTAAATATACCAAAATTCACTGATTCAAGTCACCAAACCACTAACAAAAACATTAAGTACATACTTATACTGCAATCTATATACACCTTCAGTGTGTATATATATATTTATATATATATATATTCATATCACATTCCTCATAGATAATTCAAATCCATGAGGGATTCAAATTCACAAACCATAATCGCCCCAAATTTACGAATTTCAACATTAGAACTAACTATTAATAGTCATTAGCAACTTAATTGCTTCAAGAATTATCACCAACTTAACAAATATCCCAAATCAAGCTCAAAATTAAACAAATTTCAATTACTCAACTATAATATGCAAATTATATATCAAAATGAAGCTTGAGGAATGTAGAATATAATAGTAAACATAACTTGCCCGATGGCCGCCGGTGGTGGCCGAAAAATGACCCAAAACTTGCGGTCAAAAAGGACTTTCCTCATTTCGTTCAACGAGTAGGAATTGAGTCAAATTGACGATGAAATTGGGTTCCTAGGGTCCAAATTAGGGGGAAAATAGTTGACACACCACCGGAATCTCATAGGAAACCGGTGATCGGAAAGTAGAAGGCGTACTAGATTTTTCAAGTTTTTTCGGCAATCAAGGCCGTTCCACGAGTGGTCACGGGTATGGTTAGGAAGAGGAGATCTTGGGCTTCGATTTGTGGGTGGTTGCCAGTCAAATCCGGTTGGAAATTGACCGTTGCCAGCGAAAGAATTTGAGGGAGGGTAATGGGGTAGTTGGCGCGAGAGAAAACCAGATGAGGGGCTGGAGATAGGGGTGAATGGCAGTTTTGTAGATTTCCAATTTCAATTAACAATCTTTTCAAAATTACCAAAATGCCCCTAACATTGTTTTAACCATAACTTCATGGTCTTAGCTCTGAATAAAATATACTACTAGTCTACGGACTCGCATCGACCAGCTCTACGCATCGATACTAAATTCAAAGCTAAAACATATCCATACAAAAAGCCAACCCTAGGCCCACACATGGTCAAACTTGATCAAATTTGAAAATTTTAATACTTTCGTAAAACTAGATGTTACACAGCTACAAGATTTCAAAATTTGGAGAATCTGTTGAGCCAAAATAGCAACTGCCATGGGCAAGCTTTAAACTAATCAGTCTAGATAGTTGTCATCTCAACCAATCAATCCATAGGAAAAAACTAAAGCCATCACCTTGAGAAGTGGGAAAGAAGTAGAAACCCCTAAAAAAGACACTTCTAAGACCAAAATGAAGCATCAAGTGGAAAAAGAAATTGAAGTTGAAGTCTCACCTAAGGTAAACTAGAAATCACCTAATATTTCTTCTAATAATTATGTGGTTACTTTTTTTCCTAGCAGGTGAAACAAAAGCAAGAAAAAGGAACACGAAAATGAGATGTTGGAAACTTTTAGAAAGGTGGAGGTCAATATCCCACCCACTAATTGATGCAATTAAACTAATCCCTTGATATGCTAAGCTTTTGAAAGTGCTATACACAAACAAGAGAAAGCTAAGAGTAGACGAAAAGACCAAGGTGGGTGAGAATATTTTAGCAATTCTATAGAGGAAGCTACCTCAAAAGTTTAAAGACACAAGTACTTTCACTATACCTTTTATAATTGGAAATACTAAAATTGAGCTTGTCTTGATATATGTAGGAGCTTCAATAAATGTAATGCCCTAATAATTATATGCAACTTTATGATTGATCCTTTGAAAGAAACTTAAGTTATCATCCAACTAGTAAATATGTATAATGCCTACATTAAGGGGGTAGTAGAAGATGTTTTGGTGCAGTGAATGAGATGATTTTCTAGCAGATTTCTATATCTTTAACATGGAGAATGACACATCAACAAACTAGGCATCAATTATTCTTGGAGATCTTTTCTGAAAATGCACGCATTAGGATTGATGTACACGAGAGAGCCCTAACTATGGAGTTTGATGGAGATCTTGTTACATTTAATCTTTTTGAGGCTATGAGGTACCCTGTTGAGACTCATTATTGTTTTAACATTGATATTATTGATGACTTAGTGCAAGAGATGTTTGAGATGGATAGCAATGATGAGTTAGATGTAATGCTTCAACAAGGGTTGACATAGGACGACTTACAAGATAGGGGGCCACCAAAAGAAGAGATTATAGAAACTGTTTTGGCACTATAGTCATTGCCACTAGTTCTACTAGGTATGTTCTCTCACAAATTGAATTAACTATTCTTAACAAAAATTGCTTCATTCTGTGGTGCAGACACCTACTTTGGAGTTCAAACTTTTTCTGGACCATTTGAAGTATGATATTTGGGAGATATTGAGATTTTGCTTGTAATAATAGCAAATATATTGCCATCACTCAAAGAAGAAAAGTTGCTCAAGGTGCTTAGAGAATATAAGACTGCTAGTGTGTGGATCATAGCGGATATCTAGGGAATTAGCCTTTCACTATGTATGCACCATATCCTATTGGAGGATGGAGCTAAATCTATTCGTGAAGCTCAAAGGCTGCTCAATCCAGCTATGATGAAAGTAGTGAAGAAAGACATATTGAAGCTACATTCAGAGGGTATTATTTATCCTATTTTAGATAGCAAGTAGGTAAACCCTATACAAGTAGTACTATAGAAGATTGGCATTACAGTGGTGACAAATCAAGATAATGAGCTTATTCCAACTAGAGTGCAGAATAGATGTTGTGTGTGCATTGACTACAAAAAACTGAATATAAAGGATCACTTTCCTCTTCCTTTCATCGATCATATGTTGGAGCTTTTAGCTAGGCTATAATCAGATTGTGATTGCTCCGAAGGACCAATAGAAAACAACATTTACATGCCCTTTTGGAACATTTGCTTTCTGGAGGGTGCCCTTTGAACTCTGCAATGCCCTAGCAATCTTTCAGAGATGCACGATGAGTATTTTCTCTGTCTATATTGACAAATGCATTGAATTTTTCATGGATGACTTTACTGTTTATGGTAATTCCTTTGATGCATGCTTAGATAATTTAACATGCATCCTAAGATGTTGCATTGAAACTAATTTGGTATTAAATTTGTAAAATGTCACTTTATGGTTGATAAGGTCATTGTTCTTGGGCATGTTGTCTCGTGTACAGGGATAGAGGTAGATAAGGTCAAAGTAGAATTAATTATGAGTTTACCTTGTCCCAAAAGTGTGTGGGAAGTGTGTTCTTTTCTTTGTCTGCAGGTTCTTATGGTAGGCTTATCAAAGACTTTTCAAAAATAGACTTTCCATTGTCCAAGCTTTTATAGAAGGATGTGGAGTTCAATTTTGACCAGCAATGTAAGGATGCTTTTTCCAAGCTTAAAGTCACACTCACCACACCACCAATTATTCAACCATTAAATTGGGAGCTCCTATTTGAGATCATGAGTGATGCTAGTAACTTTGACAAAGGAAAGGAAATCACGCTTATTTGATTTACTATGTCTCATGAACATTGAATGGATCCCAAAGCAATTATACTTCTACTGAAAAAGGAGTTTCTATTTGTGGTTTTTGCTTTAGATAAATTTCAATCTTATTTACTCGGTGGTAAAGCTATTGTTTTCTCTAATCATGCGGCTTTGAAGTACCTACTGTCCAAGAAGGAACCAAAACCACATATTATCTTCTAGGATCATTTATTGCAAGAGTTTAATTTGGCAATCAAACACAAGAAAGGAGTAGAAAAATTTGTAGCTAATCATCCAAGCAAATTGGTGTACGAAGTTGAGCCTCTACCTTTGCAAGAATTTTTTTATGATGAGTATCTTTATGCTTCACCATGTATAATTCACAGGTATGCTGACTTGGTTAATTATTTGGTAACTAGAATTATGCCTAAGGAGTTTAATAAAGCCAAGAGGGATAAATTAAAAAGTGAGGCTAAATATTATTTGTGCGATGATCCGTAATTGCTCAGATTAAACTATTAGACATGGCATACCTGACTTTGAAATTCAGTTTGTTCTTACTTTTTATCATTATTATGCATGTGGAGGTCATTTTAGCCTTAAACGTACTGCTAGGAAGGTTTTGGACAGTGGTTTTAATTGGCCTTCATTATTTCTTGATGCTCATTTTTTTTTTTAAATTTGTGAAAAATATCAAAGGATTGGGGGTCTTAACCATAGGCATTAGGGGTGGGCTCGGTCAATTTTGACTGGTTTTTTTGGCTAGTTTCACGCTGAATCGAGAATGTTAGTTTTGGTAAAATGGCCAACCGAAAGCAACTGAGCATCCTATAAAACTGGTGCAAAACCGCACTGATCATGGATAGTCGGCATCGATTTTTGTCAGTCGGTGGATATGAGATGGCAAGAATGAAAGGGAAAAAAGAGAGAAAAAGAACTAAATAACACGAATTAACAAGAACTAATGAGTAAATAAAAAGAACTAACAACAAAAATCACAAATGTATAGCCACAGAAAAACAACAAGTTAAAATTTTTTTTTTCAAAGAGAAGGGAAATAAGTGAATCATGATGATGGATTTGAGGTCACATCGTCGTCGGTGACCAAGCCACGAGCTAGTGAGCCATAACCACTTCTCGATCCTGGGTTTGAGATTTAAGATCTAAAATGGCTCAATCTTGAATGGAGAATAAGTGGTAGTGTCGAAGAGAGAGGGAGAAGGGTGAGTTCGCAGTGGTGAATGCCATGGCGTCAAAGAGAGAGAGAGTGTGGGAGAAAGAAAGGGAGAGGGAAAGGGGTGGCTGCCTGGCTAGTGGCTGCTGGTTTTTTTTTTTGAGAATATGAGATTGAGAGGAGAGGAATATGAGAGAGTTAGGGTTTTGAGTGAGGGTAATTTTAGAAAAAGAAAAATAAAATTAGTGGCCGAGATTAAATATGAATGGTGAGGTGGCGATGATATGAGGGGGATGATGGGTTCGATCGATTAATCTAGTTCGGCAAAAAAATTCATCTGAACTGGCCACCAAACTGAATTTTTTAGTTTTCTAAAAATAAAAACTAGATGAAATCAGCAAAAGCATATAACAGAACCAGATTGGACCAGTTCGGTCCGGTCGGTTATTGGCATGAGATGCCCAAATTTCAGATTATTGTCTTTGAAATTTTTAATGTTTGGGGCATCAAATTTATGGGTTTGCTCCCTTCATCCAATGGATATTTATATATTCTACTCACTGTTGATTATGTTTTGAAGTTGGTTGAAGTCACACCCTCCCGGAATAATGATTCTAAAGTGGTTGTAGGTTTCCTTTACTCTAATATTTTCAACTGGTTTGGCATTTTAAAAGCTCTAATAAGTGACTTTGGTATGCATTTTTGCAATAAAGTAGTGGAAGCATTATTGCGCAAATATGGTGTGATACATAAAACTTCCACTGCCTACTATCCATAAACCAACAGTCAAGCTGAGGTCTCAAGCTGCAAAGTGAAGTCCATTTTGGAGAAAATGGTGAACCCAAATCAAAATCATTAGAGTTTTCACTTGGATGATGCACTATGGGCATACCATATCGCGTACGAAACACTTATTGGGATGTCTTTATATAGGTCAGTGTTCGGAAAACCTTGTCATCTTCTAGTGGAGATAGAGCATAAAGCATATTGGATTGTCTGCCAGTGCAACATGGATTTTGACAAGGTTGGTGAGCAGTGGAAATTGCAACTACAATAATTAGAGGAACTCTGTCTTGAGTCCTATGAGAAATCTAGGATCTATTAAGAGAAAGCAAAGGTTTTTCATGACAAACTTTTGCTATGAAATAATTTTATGGTGGGACAAAAGGTTTTCCTTTACAATTCTAAATTAAGGCTAATGCTAGGTAATTGGTTCTTTTATTATCATTAATATTTTCCCGCATGTTGCAGTTGAGATCAAGAGTTTTGAGACTTGAAAAAATATTGAAGGTCAATAGAGCCTAAAATCATTTTATGAAGGATTTTAAGAGCAAATGGTGGAGGAAATTCAATGGGAGACAGTTCAATGTCAGGAATAGAGCATTGAGATCAAACACAGGAGTAAAGCACATCCCTGTCAAGCCAACGACATTAAATAACGGCACTGTGTAGGAGGCAACCCATAAATACTTTAGTTTTTAGAAGTTTATTTTATTTCAGTTTTTGTTGATTTAATAATGATTTAATTTTTGTTTGTGCTTTGTTTATAGGTTTCTTATGAAAAAAAAAATGCAGGTTCAAGCACTTGGCATGGCACCTGGGCATGCATCTGGCTTGGACTATGATGTCCGTATTGTGTTTTTCTTCAATTTTTTTTATTAAACCCGAAAACCCACCCAATACCTAATTTCCCAAACCCAAATTTGCTTACCCACTTGGAATTTCCTTAATTCCCCACCTAATTAAATCCTAAATTTGCAACAGCACTAACATTCCCCACATTCACAGCTGGTTTTAGCACACAGCCCTCCAACAACTTATTCAAACAACCCAGTCGCTGCAGGCAACCATCGTATTCTATTTGATCACGCGAGCCCAATGGCCATCGACCGCCTATCGCCAGTCTTGCTCCTCTGTGCTTTCGTCGCCATTGCCAGTTGTCGGTTTCATCATTGGTGTTGTTGGTATCATTGTGTTTGTTCCTTTCTTTCTAATTTAATGATTTTCTAATATTTTTTGATTTTTAATATGTTGGATAGGTAGGGCTGTGGTAAGAATTTGATGTTTATTCTTGATTGTTATTTGATGAGATTTAGTGATAAATTCATGAAAGTATAGACTATTAGGCTAAGGTTGCTATGGATTCTGTTTCGATGTTTAATATTGATCTTCTCTAATATTAGGATACCTGGAAAGTTCTTGATGGTTTAGGTTGATTGAATTTGGATTCTTACTTTTTGGACTTCATTTAGTAATTTTGTGCAATTGATTTCTTTTATTTTGTGGTTTATGGTGGAGGGTGTTGTGGATTTATTGTTTTCAATCTTTGTTGTGCTTGAGTGTAGCATTGTTGTGAGTTTCTCGTCATTGGGAACAATGGCAAAAGCAAGATAACCTAGTTTTGATGCTTCCGAATAAGATGCTCAAGCCGATTCTTTATCTTAGGTTTCCTCACATCAATGAGCACCCACTATGGTTCCAGTTTTTATTGCTTTAGATGCATCGCGTTTGATGCCAAGTGGTGATGACAAAAAAACCAATTCGCTTGTTGTGGAGAAATCCATTTCAGCAGGGGTTGATGCTTTTTCAATCTAACCGGTGCATTTGATTTGATAGGTTGTACAGGATGCTTCAATTGATAGGGGCTTAATATCCACAGTTGGTGTGGAGTTTTATGCGAATATAGAGAGTAAGAAGAACCTTGTGATTCAGACTGTTACTTGTTATGTCAAGGATCATCGTATTCATTTGACTCAGCCTATTCTTGCTTTTATTTTGGGTGTGAGTGATGAGGGTCCAAATTTTATCATGGTTAAGGATAGTGTTCAATCTGACTCCTAGTTCAAGTTACAGGATGCCACATATCGTTTAGGCTATTAGATGATTCCATGCATGTCCACAGAATCTGATAGGCATCCCATAATGGTTTACGACACTACCAACATGACCATTCGTCAGTAGGAGTTGGTTCATTTGTCCATTGCTAATGTTCTTTCAAAGGCTAGCAGTTTGAATGAGGTGCAGCTTACGAACATCTATTTTTAATGGGTTGCAAGGTGTCCCCAGTGTACCTTTCGGCTTAGTAATTTTCTCTTAGATGAGGCCAACAATTAGGATTCATCTTTCAGAAAAGTCTTTGCCTTATCCACATTTGTTGACTAAGGTTTTTGAGTATTTTATGGTGGATTTCTCTGGCGAGGATGTGAGGATGACTCGAACTGTAGATGTGATTATCGAGCCTACTCTAGATCACCACCAGTTTGTCAAGGTGCAAGGCAAATGAACGAATATGGGGCACTATTCCAGGGTGATTGATGAGGATGATAAGGATGTCCCTGAGCCTGCTGAGGGTCAGGGTGAGCCTTCTCAGCTTTTTGGTACTGAGGGACCTTTTTCTTTCGGATTCTTTGTTTAAGAGTTTTTTCAGCACCTTGAGGCCATGGGTGCTAATTTAGTTGCAAGTTAGACTACCATGGTTGAGCGTAAATGTTTGATAAAGATACAGTTGCAACAGCAAGCATAGCAACTTTAGAGGATTTGGGCTGCTGTGGATCCTTCTAAATGACCACCTCAATAGTTTGGTTTGCCCTTGTTTATGATGCGGGCTTTGCTATTTCAGGGAAGTATTGTTTATCTCTATATTTTTGTTCATTTTTTGCACACTAGGGACAATGTAGGGGGGGGGGGGGGAGGATAATTTAGGATTATTTAGTATATTTGTTATTTAATTAGGTTAGTTATTTTGATTTATTAGTATTTTGTTTTGGTTTTCAGTCTACTTTTTGTTTGTTTCCCTGAACTAAGATTTGTAAACTGTGTTTGCTTACTTTTTGTTGTTTTTCATTACTTTGAATAATGAAAGTATTGATATTATGAATGAAACTTTAGATGAAATGAAGTAACTAGCATGACTAGTTAAGTGAGTTAAACAATTTGAAATCTGATTTCGTGACCATCTGAATTGGGTAAAATGAAAGCTGGTCTCAATAAATTTAACCTTAAGTGAGCTTTTGAGCCTTGAATTTGAATTAATTACTTCATTTAATCATATTTGTGAGTGATGTTCATGTTTGAATTTGTATCTCTAGAACTTGCTTTGACATGCATATTAAGATCACATTGTTTCATTTTGCATTAAGATGATGAAGAAAATTTTCCTTTATTTTACCCACTTAGCCTAAAAAGCCAACCTTTATGTTTATCACTTTTTAAACCCTTTGAGCTTTTATGATCATTTTCATTGTTTTTAGCCTACATTACAAGCTTTTGACTTGATTTTTGACTACTATTTTCTAACCTAAGTCTAATTGAGCATTTAGGATGTGTGAGGGTGAATTTTGTGGGATGTTTTGAGCAAGGAGATTTATTTGATTAAGTGTGGGGGTGATCATATTTATGATGGTTGGTATGAGAAAATTGTATAAAATGGTTAAGTTGAATTTTTTTGTGGAATTCTCATACTTTGGTGAGTTTGATAAAAAAAAAAAAAAGAATAGTTGAAAAAAAAGAGGGAACGAAAATAGAAAGAAAAGAAATTTTTTTTTTTGCAAATTTTGTTTTTGTGTAAAAGCATGAGAATTATGCTTAATGTGATAAGTTTAGAGAAAGAAAAAAAAGTGTTTGAAAATGTTGATAGGTATTTGTGAGATCGGTTAGTGTGAGATTATTCATGCAGTTATGCATTCTTCAAATAGGAATCCATTTTCTGAAAGATCCTGGCTTTCGTGTTTTGGTGGGTATCCAAGATCCTTTCGATAACCTATGTTGTGTTGAAAGGATATCTATATGATCTGATCGATTGCGTAAAGTCTGAGGTAGCAACAAAACCGAAGAAAGTATACATAAAAGATAGTTCTTTTCTATTATATTAGTAGGAGATTAGTATTAGTTAGTGATCTTAGCTCAGTGAGTCAGCTCTATTGGCTTTTGGATGTTAGCCCATTGTTTTTTTTTTCTTTTCTTACCTACCTTTACCAAAGCCACATTGCAACTTTTTAAAAGACCTTCATATTTTTGCTTAAGTTATGCTAAGTGATGGAGATTAGATTGATACGCAATCTTATGATAGAGCAAGTTCTTACATTGAATTCGAGAGAATATTTTGAACGCTTTAAACACTTGAGTAATTAGAGATAATTCTGTGAGTTATTTGCCGAGCTAGTTTGAATTGAGCTTAACTAAGTTGGTTGCTAGTAGGGCTTAAGATTGTTGGATTCATTTGGCTTTGATGTCCTAGTTGTTGAGTTTTTGATTATGTTTCTGTCTATAACATTTGGTTACATGATTGGTTTAGGTTCTTGAGAAATATTTTCTTTTACGATTTGCGTAGGATGTGCAAAGTTAAGTGTGGGGGTATTTGATGATACAATTTATATATGTTTTATGTGCCCCAATACTTGATTTGAGCATGTTTTATTCACTTAAAATGTATTAATTTGTGTTTTTATATATTTTAGATGAATTTGAGCTTAAAGAGAGGGAAATGAAGAAAAATGGGCAAAAATCATAAAAATTTATGCACAAGGCAGAGAACACCAGGCCCTAGACCGGGCGCCTGGTTAGGCATTTGGTGTGCAGATTGCAGAGGCAAAATTCATGCACAAGGCAAAAAAGCCTAGACATTGTACCAGGCGTGGTACTAAGTGCCTGGGTAGGTGCGAATCTTAGTTGTTCAGCCACATTTTGTGTCAAGCTTTAGCCCTTGGTTTTAGTATGAATAGTTTTTTTGATTTTTTTAAAGATATAACTGAATTTAGGGTGGAATTTTGAGTTTTTCATCAACATTATTAGGAGCTAATTTTCTCTTTTGGATAGGAGTATTTTCGATTACTAAATTATAAGGTGTAAACTTGATTATCCTGTTTTAATTCAATTTTAGTTATTCAATTTGTGTTCTTCCATTATATTTGTTTGTTATTCAATTCTCTTTGATTATAACTTGGGATCCATTATAATTGATTGTGAATTGGATAATTGCTAGTTAGAGTTCAATCGTATTTAATATTCTAATAATTGGTAGCAATTAGATTTTAACGATTATGAGCCAAGTTTTTGTTAACATCATAGAAGAACGTAAAATAGATTAAAGTTTTACAACATTTGTAGGATTTGTTTATTGTTAGTTGTTCTTGTTCTGATTACTTTTCTGAATTGATTTAGATCATGTTGATTCTAGGTATTTCAGAATTATGATGAATTTCTGGTCGTATATGAATTAATTAACTGTGTGAGAATTAGGATAAAATTAATTGTGCTAATTTATCCAAACCAACATTGAATGATAAAATTGGATATCTTCGTGTCTGTGATCACTTACAATTTAGTAAAAGAAGATAATCTACCCTAAGGTTTTGTCTGATTGTTATTTCCGTTAATTTTAATTTGCTTATTTAATTCAAAGAACTCTAGCACCACACTAGATAAATTCGAAGATAAATATGGTTTTTGATTGTTTACCTTTGATTATGTAGATAAAGGCATGTCAACTCGTTTCTTTTACGAGGGATTTATGTGTTCTAGAAAATCCTTTTCAATCATACTAAGTTTCCCAATTCTTTTAGTAGTCTAATCAATCTTATCCTATTTTGATTTAGCACATGATCGAGCAGGTCAAGCCAAATTATTGGTGAACCTTTTCAGACTTTCAGTCTTGTCCGAGCTAACTGAAATCACCATTACTCCCTCTATAATACTCAACTTCTATAAGTTGCAAAAAAAATTCTAATGAAATATACTGTTTCCAACAAAATGTCCAACCAAACAAAAGACCATTGTCAGACACCACAACGTGTGACAAGCAATGGCAACACAAATATTTGTTTGTAATAGGAGATTAGGGACAAAATGACCTTGAGGTTGGTTCCAGGATAGTGAAAAGCACTCTAAACCTAAATTTTTATAAGCTATTGTCTCGGGCAAATTTTTTTGTTTTCAACAAAAGTTTTGACCAACTTTAATTCGTCTTTCCAAATGCAAATTGCCATCTTTACCAAGTTATGAAGTCATTCTAAGAAGAAGAAGAATAGGTCATCACAAACATTTTATCCGTGAAGGACCAACAAACTTTGTCTCTTCCTAAAGCTGCTAATTCCAAAATTAAGGTTTCTAAAGTAGACTAGTTGAGACATTGTGCTTACATGGTCTTTGGCCCATATCCTAACAACTTAACTGACTTGTGACCTAATTTCCCCCCAAAAACTTCAAGCAATGGAAAAGAAGACCATCAAAACTGTCATACTTTCCAAATCCAAGATTTTCTGCAGGGTCAAGGCCTACAAGGCCAAGAAGAAGTCTTGGAAATAAACGAGTATAACAGAGCAGGCTGGAAAGCCTACAATGAAAACTTGTAAAACCCTTATTGTTCCCATCATTGAGCAACAAATTGCACTCAATGATGAAGGCAAAAGTCTGATGGTTAACCTTTGAGCTATTGACTTGACTACGATTTCCCCCAGAAAAGATAGTTAAGATAAATCAAGCTAAAGAAAGGTTCATGACCCAATTTCCTGAAGATGTCTGATTTAGAAAAGTCACGGGGAATTTCCTTGCGCTTCTTTATAAGCTTGTTACACCTGTTGATGTCGAGGAGGTCGTTGGCTAAAATTTGAGCACATTGTGTGAAGAACTACCGTGTGGGCTTTCAAGGTACACTATCCTGATCCAAGATATTTATTTCATCCATTTTCCATTAAACTTTCCTGCTTATATACCATGGTGAACTGTAGGTTGCCCAAAATATGGCATTGTCTGTGAGAAAGCAGTGCAAGATCGAGAAGGAAAATAAATGCCTTTCTTCTAGGGAAATTAGCCTCGAGCGTAGGACATTAAAGACCAATCAAACTTTCAAGAAGCTTGAGAAAACCCACCAAGGTACTTGAAGAAAACTTTTGAAAAATGCTTACTGTTGAAATTGAAGGTGAAAAGGCTAAAGCTGAGAAGAAAAGAGTTGAAGAGAGAGAGATGATGATAATGATAGAGTTTAAAGAGATGAAGGTTGCCCTAAAGCACACAAATCAAAACATCATGAGTATGAAAACAAGTGTGTAATGAAGGTCGAGAAGGAAATAGAGAGGATTGTCGACAAGTGCTTTACTAGGGGATTTGATGACATGAAGTAAAAATATCATAAGACGGATGCTTCATGTTTTCCTATTAGTTAGCCATTAAGGAAGAATCTCAACACCATTTCGGACATGTCCTCGAATATGGGTGAGGTTACCGAGCCCGAACAGGCATTCGTTGAAGTCACCATTCCCCAGCTCAAAATGAGGTTGCTATCAATGGCATCTTTGACTAGCTCAATCATTTTTCTTCTAGAATTCCACTTGCTCCAAACACAAGCTAATCATCTAGGACTCACCACACCAACTCTGCGGCAGACTAGCCACCTAACCCATGAACATTCAAGTAGGAGTACCCAACTTTTACTTCATGGACTTTATTTTCAATAATCCTTGGACTAGTTTATTTTCATTTTTTTGGTAAGGATGTTTAGGCATCCTAAATTTTGATAAAGAAAATTTTCTGCACATTTGTTATCTTTGTATATTGACCAATTTAATATTTGAACCTGAAATGTTAATAAAATCCAAGCAATCATATTAATGTAAAAAAAACCTGTATCTGGCGAAATACAAAGATCATGTCGAAGTTTGATTATGATTGATCATTAGACTTGCCCACTAATATGATCTACATACTTCAATGTTTGATTTGTCTGAATTTTAAAATATTTAAACCCGATACTTTTGGCAATTTTTTGTTTGTAAATTCCACCACCTATCAACCTTGGCAAGCCCATCTTTGGTGGTCAAAGCCAAGGGCATAGGCGCGTCCCATAGTTGTATATGGTTCATTGCTTAGCAGTCCGAGACCACTTTGTTGTGTTTCTAGACAAAAGATGTACATTCCAAGTAAAGCTTGTAGTTTTACCATTCCGATACTGGCTAGTCATTTTTTTTGACTAGGCCAACTTGTAATGTTTCAATACTGTTGTATGATGCCTAATTTGTTGATCAGGTAGGTAGTGACATACCGATAATAACAATTTCCATAAATTAAATTTTCACATAAAGATAAGATGAATAAAGAACTCGATATTTTATTAAATTTATAAAGTATGGACTGGTCGGGTGTGGTGTACCTCCAACTGCCCCTCTACCACCCCAGTTTGAGAAAATTAAAAAAAAAAGGAATTAACATAGAAAATATGCAAGTGCTCTGAGATCCAGCATAGCTGGATCTCTTTGCCCTGTGTGTCTTGCAATCAATATGCACCAAGTCTAGAATTCGAGATAATCGTATAAGGACCGACTCAGCTACGTATGAACTTGCCTACATTTAGTTTTTGAGTGTTATGGGATCCCCTGACCCATAATTGTTTATTGTGCACTCCAGTGTTATAGTATTGTGCAGCAAGTTGATGATAATGTCTAAGATGAATGCAACAACTTTTCATTTATCCTCCACCTCATCCAGTACTTTTTGTAACATTTGATCTTTTAGTTGCTCAAGTTGTCCTATTGCCCTCACCATTTTCACGGTCATATCTATTGAGTTGTCTGCATGGGTACCATACACCAATGAGAAAGGCATGATCCTGTGTGTTCTTGGAAAGATGTTCGATAAGACCACAACACTCATGGTAATACTTTCGCCCATTTTCTCTTTGCATCCTCCAATCAATTCTTCAGATCTTTTAGGATGGTTTTTTTATATTGGTTCATCCTGTTCTTTCCCCTCCGAATACCTCAGTGTTCAATATCTGATATTGATTTTCCACTTCGCTTAATAATCCTTAAATTTGGAGCTAATAAACTGATACCCATTATCTATGATGATTACCCTCGGAAGTCCAAATTTTCAAATAATATTCTTCCATATAAACTGCACTACGTTTGAGTCTTTGATGTTAGAATAATACTCAACCTCCACTCACTTTTTCAAATAATTTACTGTCGAATCCCTATTGGGAAAAAGACCAATGACTAATTACTATGGTATGCTCATTAGAAGGTACATGGTGTATAAGAGAGAAACACATACATTTCTTGCATTCTTAGCATACCACTTTGAATTTTTCAATAGTATGGTCAAGTAAAATCCTTGCAGCATTATCCTCCATTCCATAGACCAACTCTTTGAATCGTTTCCATAAAAACTCTCATGCATTTAAGCCATTACCTTCAATGCTTTTTTTGGTTTGAGACATATGAGCAATGGACTTGAGAATGACCTCCTATACAACGGCTTACTAAACATACAATAGTTGGCCAATTTCATCCGTATTTTATAATCTTCAGATTTATTTGGTGGACAAGACACATCCACAATGTAAATCTGTTATCTCTTCATTTAGTTTTGCTATTCCTCCTTGACCGCATCACATATGTTTCCTGCGAATTACTTTGTCCAAGAAATACTCGATAGGAATAGTCCTCTTCCCAGCTAAATGATTTGTGAAGGCTATATTAGTCAGAGTGCCAGCGGGGCTATTATCTTTTCTCGGCAAGTGCTTTAGGTCTACCTTCTCATAGTTCTGCATCAACTCCTTCACTTTTTTCAAATATATTGTCATATTCAGACACTTAGCCACATACAAACCGTTGACATGATTGACCACTAAATGGGAATCACTAGATATTTTCAACGATGTAGCTCCAAATTGTCATGCTAAATTGAGACTTGCAATCAATGTTTCATACTTCTTTTCGTTATTGGATGCTAGAAAACCAAAACACAATGAGTGCTCTACCACATAATAGCTCAAAAATTTCAGCAAAAATCCATCTCAGCTCCCCATAGCATTGGATGACACATCAACATACATACTCTACTCAGACCTTAAAATTTCATCTTCCTTCTGTGCTTCCTCGGAAGCAACTGAGAACCCTGCGATGAAATTTAGCAATGACTTGAGACTTCTTTGGTATCCAAAGAACATACTTAATATCAATTGTTCCTAACTTAGTTAGCCAGAAGGTCATCCATTCTACTAAATCTGGTTCATGCAATATAGCTCGGGGAGGAAATTTGGTTTATTTTGATCTTATGACTCTCAAAGTAGGGTCTCAACTTCGAAGCTAATATAACATGAGCATAAACTAATTTTTCCATGTGAGAATATCACATTTCTGCATCCAATAATACTCTGCTAGCATAAAAAATCAGACTCTAACATTGAGCTCATCGAATAGTCCGAGACAACCAAATGCAATTGCAAAATAACCCTTTAAATCGACTTCAAAAGTAACAATGGTTACCTACTGGAGCTTTTCAAATCTCTAAATACTTCTTGAGTTCTTGTAACCATTCAAAATAATTCTTACCCTTCAGAATCTTTAAAAATCTGTGGCACTTGTCAGAGGAACGTGAAATTAATATGCTCAGAGCATCTACAGTCCCATTTAATCTCTGCACATTCTTTTTGCTCAACGGAGAAAGCATATAAATCAGTGCTCTGATTTGCTTATACCAATTTCATAGTAACAATGTGTCTTAGGAACTTTCTCATCGAGACTCCGAAAGTACACTTGGTAGAATTGAGCCTCATCCTATATTTCTATAGAATATCAAAAGTCTGCCTCATATCATCAATGTGATCTTTGGCCTTCAAAGACTTTAATAACATATGTTCTACATAAACATCCAGAGTCTTCTTGATTTGCTCCTTGAACATCCTATTGATGACACGCTAATATGTGGCTCCTGTTGGGTTTTTGGTGTTTTGATAAAAAAACTATCAAAGAGAAGTGTTAGTTTTTATTTGATCTATAGCTTGATGGTTTTGGCTAAGTGTATATCAAAGGTTGATATTGTTTTTTTAAGGAAGAATAAGAGAAACAAAGATATTTTGGAAACTGTAGGTTGTAAACGAGAGAAAAAAAAAGGAAAAGGAGAACTTCAGCATTCAAGAAAAATATTCAGCCCAATTTTTAATTCATCATATCATGATATTTATAGAGAAATTACAATGCTTTAAACTAAAACAAAATATATTTTGAAATCCATATTTAAAATCGATATGGATAAGATCAACTCATCTGCCTGATAGTGACATTTTTTAGCATTGTTGAAGACAGCTGTAGTTGTAAAACCCATCTTTACTGATAATTGGAAAATACATTTTTACATTTATTAATAGAATATTAATAGGGGTGAAGTGGTCTTTTTGTTTTATGATTAGTTAATATGGTTTTGCATTTATTGTGGTGTTAAAAATGTATTTGATTTGATTTTATTCTTTTTATTTTAATAAGGGTTTATTATTTAAATCCTTATTAGGATAGGAAAGATAAGATTACGGGTTTTATTCAAATTAGGATATAGTAGTTAAGATTGGAGTAGGAAACCTACAGTTTTAAACATTTTAGAGTTTCCATTATATTGTATTTTCTTTTTATGTTCTATATTCATAAGACAGAGAGGCAGAGCTAGAGAGCGATAAAAAATATGAGAAAAAAAGAAAAGAATGATCAATTTTCTTTGAGATATTACTTAAGAAGAAAGAGAATTGAAACTTCTGTAAGAAATTACAGTATGTTATCTATATATGTTTGATTGAGATCTAGTTTTATTTATTTTCTCTAGATTACGTCTAAAGATCTTTTTTTTTTATTTGTGTTCATGGCTGGGATCAAAACTTTATGATCCATGATAATAAAAATTCATTATGGACATTATTTATGATGTTATAAACTCATTTATGGGTATTTGAGATGATGGTTATGAATTTTAATGCTTATTGTAGAAGAGTATATGAACTGTCTTTTGACTAGAGACCATTCGACTTGGGTTTCAGCATCCTAAACCCATTAATTTTGCAAAACAATATTTTTCTTAGAAACTATACTCTCTTGTAAAAATACTCATCTACGAAACAGTTGAAACTATTTTTTAGAATTAGTTATGATTTTTTGAATCTAATCCATCTGCATTGTCACTGATTTTGAACAAAATTGGGAATTTCTTAAATCATTTTTGTAAAATGTATCAATTGTTTATGGGTGTAGTTTCTTTAAAAACTAGACTCTCATATCCTTTTTTTGACATAAAATCATTAAATTTGGTTATACAATTATTTAATGATGAACTTTTAGAATTCTCTATTTTGCCCGAAAAGTCATCAGTAGGAGTTGTTTGCATTATTCACTACAAGAAATTTGGGCTACAGCAATGAAAATTGTTGCTACAAATTCATTTTCGTGACTGAAGATACTCTTTCAGTTTTGAAAAAAAAATTTCGTGACTGTTTTAAAAATTGTATATTTTCAGTTACGAAATCTGAAATTGTAACTTTTGTTCGTGACTAAAGGGTCAATTTTTCGGAGGGAAATTTTTCCTCCAAAAATTTCAAACCTATAGTTACAAAATTTTCTTGTTTATGACTAATAGTATGCGTTTGACTGGTCAACTGATGAAATTCACACAGTAACAAAAAAATTTTCATGACAGAAAAGAAAATGTATTTTTTTAAATTGAAATAATAAATAAGATACATAAAGCTGGATGAAACGACACCGTTTTGGACAATGTTTTGGGCTCCTTTCCATCTTAGTGTGCGATTCTTCAATAGGTTTGAATTGGGTCCGTTCCATCTACTGTCTTTTCCGGTCAGCCTCTCCTCTAATATGGAGGTGAAATGTTGCTGTAATTATCAGGTTCCGAGTTGGACTTCGCTCGCTGCTTCGCTCAAACCCATTCGGGTTGGACTTCTGTTCTTTGTGAGTTGAAGGCAGAGGTGGGTAGTTTATTTTTGGTTGCCTGACTGTTCCAATTTTGTTTTTCACGGAAGAATAACTTTGGTTTTGCCGTAATGCATAATACATGCAACTGAACGTGGTGTCAATTTTATGTCAATTTTCACTTGAGTTTTCCATGTATTTGGCATTGAGTCTCTGTTTTGTTTCCATTTTGAGTTTTTCATGAATTTTTACGGAAGAATAGCTGCGTGTTCATCAATTTATCACTCTTGCATCTCTACTAATGGAGGTAAGTTGCAGTTGCTTTTGAATCAGCACTTGAAGAGGCATGATTTAGTATGCAATGAAATCTATAATTCTTTCAAGGCGTCATCGGACCCTGCGAAACTGGGTTCGGATGCAATTCAAGGTTTTATCCTTCAGATTCACATTCGAGTGGTAAAAATATGGAGGATGTTGATTTGAGAACCATTAGGAGGAGTTGTATTCTTCTGTTGGAGCAGTTAATGGCAACCTCATCGCAGATTAGCAATGGAGTGAAAGAAGAAGAAAGGAAGTTAGCAGCTAATATTTGGAAGGCTAAGCTGAAAGTGGAAACGGAGGATCCATTGGAGGTGTTGGGTTTTTTGCAGCTTTTGGTTGTCTTTGAATTATCCTCTAATTTTGATGCGGATGACCTTCGAGGCCTTTTTCAAATTGTTGCTCACCATAGACAAGCACCTGTGTTACGTCATGTCCTTGGTATAGCTGATAAAGCCCCATGTAAGCCTTTTAATTGTTGTTTTTGTTTTTGAATTTCTAATTTATGAATACTATTCTTTTTTGTGTGGAAAACTGTCTATTGCATTCTCAAATTTACAATCTGGCAATAACAAATCCTCAAGGATTTGATCCACAGTGACAATGACTAACTTCTTTTCCCCCTAATTTGAAATGAAAGTATATATCCATTAATATAGTGGGTTGCTATTATGCCCTGGTTAAGCAAAAGTAAATTTCAGATATTTTCTGTAACAGTGACACAGTGACATAATTTAAAGAAAGTTGAAACATTTATGTACTTTACTAAAATGAATGACTTGTGTTGGATGTGCCATTGAAGTTCACGATGGCCAATGGTTCTTTGGTCAGCGTCCTTATCCACACAGATGTTACTAAGTACTTAAACTTCAAGGCTGTAGATGGTAGCTTTGTCTATAACAAAAAAAAGGTATGTATGATTACATTGTTAATTTTTGGGAAGCTGTATTTTAAACTTATTTTCTCTTGCATTTTAAAACATAACTTTTGCATCTCTTGCTAAAAGCACACAAACATCATTATCTTTTAGATTTATAAAGTTCTAGTAATTGATGTTGAAGCACTAAAATCAACCTTGATGGGACTCTTTGAAAAGCGGCGTGCTAGAAGGTTCTTCATAGATGTCCAAGACTATGAAGAGGATGATCTGAAATCTCATGAAGGGATGGATTTGAATAAAGTTACAGCTAGAGAGCTTATCAGGTATACTGCAAATACCTACTTTTTTCTTTTTCAATCCTTGCTTCATAATGGTTACTAAAACAAACACATTGATGATGCATGTAATTTTGAGTCAGAAAAAGAAGTATGCTACTCTAATATGAATATTACATTTCATTCCTAACCCTGTTCGACAGCATTAATTTGAAATTCTTATATTAGTGAATGGATATTCTTCCTGTTGGTAGGAAATATGGTCTAGAAGATGATACAATTGATTTTGTTGGTCATGCCTTGGCACTTCATATTAATGATGCTTACTTGGATAAGCCAGCCATGGAATTTGTGAAGAAAATGAAGGGGCCAATGATTATTTTTTTAATCTTGATTTTCTTCTGGTAGGTTGTTTCTAATATATTGTAAGGGGCCAATGATTATTTTTTTAATCTTGATTTTCTTCTGGTAGGTTGTTTCTAATATATTGTCTCAATCATATTTATTCTCATAGGATATGCCTATTCATATCCAATTCATATGAGCAAAACACTTCAAATTTTAAAGGTGGTTGGTATTCTCACTTTATGGACTTTTATTATTCGGTGCCTTTCATAACTTTAGCTCATAAAGTTCACATCGGTGCAGTCCTCTTCATTTTGGTTCACTGATACTGTTTCTTACTGGACATATCATGGTTAGCTGATAATGAGTGTTTGCGTGCCTTGTTATGTTAATATAACCTCAGAATGTTTAAAAAACAAAACAAAATGTCTTTATTGTAGGTAGAAGCTATTATCCGTGATGAGTTTTTGGCACGCTTTCAAGGAGGATCTCCGTATATCTATCCACTCTATGGGCTGGGAGAGTTGCGTCAGGTTTGCTAATCTGTAATATTGTGCATGTATAGGAATGTAAAATTAGTTTCTTTATAAGCTTAGCACTTTTGGCAGGCATTTGCACAGTTAAGTGCAGTTTATGGTGGCACTTACATGCTCAACAAGCCAGAATGCAAGGTAAACAAAGTTATTATAAGTTCTGGTATTCATAAAGTTTTTATCATTATTTTATTGGAAAATGAGACTTAAAATTTCTTCTGGACTCATTTTTAATGTGATTTATCATTGTTTTATGGCATTGTTTTCCTTTAAATTTGACTCACTTTTAATGTGATTTATGTTATTATTTTGTTGTAGCTTTCTATTTTGGTATTGGCAATGCACAATCAAGTGTTCATACAGGAATTTCCTTAAAAAGAAACTTACTTAGAGACATATATATACACAAATAATATGATCATTACTGAACTTTCCTAAAGTATAATGAAAGAGACTTGGAATTCCTTGGGCAAGAATACAATTTTTACACAAGCACGGGCAAGCCCTGTTTCTATAACTCAACTCACTTTAGTTTATTGGGAACCCAATGATATGATGAACTTTCTAACTTATTCAAGAATGTCTCTAGAGTTATGATGCAACTACGCACTGAGTCGACTATTAAAGATGTGCTTGCCTTGTACACCAATAAAACTGGAAAGGTAAATCTCTTATTACTCAACGTTCATCCATTTGGATAAGAACACCAACTTATATTTTACTATTCTTTTCTTCCTTTTACTTTTTGTTTCTCACAAACATGACACAGATTAGTGCTGGAACAAAAAATTGTACTGATCTTGATGGTTTTACCTTAACCTTGTTTATATTTCTTTTCACTTTCTGCTTTCCAAAAATATTCGGGTACTTGATTTTTCTATGGATCTTAGTGTTGCGAGTGTTGCTGAAGAGGCAAAGCCTCAAATATTTAAATCATGGAGAGGTTGAAGAGGCATGAAAGAGGGAGGAGGCAGCAATTCAAAAAGCTGCCAACTATGAGGTGCAAAATGAGGAACTGAAAGAAAGGCTGAAAGTGTATGAGGATCATCACAACAATTATATGACTTATATAAAAGAAATGTAGCTGCAAATGGTCTCCTTTGAGCGTAATCTACCAATTGAGACAACTCCTAATGATGAATGTACTTGTGAATTAACAAGTAGATGGCAATATATATTGTTAATGAGCATTACGTAACTTATGTGTCTGAAATTATGTTGGTTGTTTGTTGTTGACTGATGTGCAGGTTCCTTTAGCTTGGACTTAGAATGAATGTGGTATGCAAGCTGATTCTTACTTTTGAGATGGCAGTAAATATTAGGTGGAAGGTCAAATTTTTAGGTTTTTTTTTTTTTTGAAGATGTTAAGTGCTAACATCTTAACTTGTACATGATGTGATTAGGTAGTGAGAAACTGAATTATCAATGCTGAAACTTTACACTTATATATATTTTGTGAATCAAATGTTTTGGGATGGTTAATTATAAGTAAAGCATAATATTTTCATAAGTTACATGCATTTTCAGCTTTGTTTGTTGGTTGTGGATGTGTTATGGAACCTATATATGTTTACTTTACTCACATTTATGAATAACTTCCGTGGCTAATGTAAATAATTAAGAGAATTACTTTCGTGGCTAATGTAATTGACAATTTGCAATGAAGTTTTCCATGGTTAATGAATGTGACTTAAGTAATGGAAACCACTTCGTCACAAAAAATACAAATTTAGTAACGAAAACAACTTTCGTGGCTAATATAGTGAACAATTAGGCACGTATGTTTTCATGGCTAATTCAAACGAAATTTAGTCACGGACATGAATATTGTGACTAAAACACTTTGAATTAGTCACGACAACCATGCCGTGACTACTGCACAAAATAGACACGACAATTTTTGTAAGTGATTGACATCCTTCAGCCACTAAACCAGCAGTTTCAGTAACAAAAACATTGAACTTCAGTTACAACAGTTTTTGTGACTGAATGTGACCTATTTAGTCACGAAAAGTTTCAAAATTTTGGAATTGGCCTTCAGTCACGAACCGCTACTTTTTTCGTGGCTAGGGACTTTCAGTGATGCACCTACTGTCATGGAGCTGTTACGATGCGTTTTGCGTAACTAAATGGATTTAGTGACGAAAAAATGGCCTTCAATCACGAAAAGCTGTTGTCGCTGTAGGCCAAATTTCTTGGAGTGATTTCATGTATTTAGTTTTCTTATTGCAATCTGATATTTAAGTAGTACAATCTAGACTTCCTAAGGAAAATTTGTATTTTTGTTTCACTCAATTTGGATGAGTATTCAATTTTTTCTAGATGTTTAAATTTGTTATAGTGTGCTGGAATTTCTACCACATGAGTTGAAACCTAGTTTTAGGTATTTTTGTTATGGAGCTTTTAGAGCTATAAAATTATGATATTTGGAATATGGGTTGATTTTTGTTCTATTGTATTGAATAAAAATGTCAGGATTGGATAGTTTTTATCTTATCCAGAATTGTTGATTCACTAATACATATTCACTGCTGAACTATAAGTTTCATTCTGTCTGTTGAATTAAAAAAGAGAATTAAGAATGATTTTGAGTTCTTTTGGATCTAAGATTTGATATATAGACTGGCTGGTAAGCATCTTCAAGATCTGGAAAGTTATGTTAAGAATTTGTGAGATTTTGCTATGTTCATTTATGGAATATATGCATATTGGCAACATTGTTTATTTGGAATTTATACCTATTGACATCCTTTCCATTTATGTTGCCTCTAGCATGCATTTTATATGAACATCTGAACATTATGTGAATAATAAGGACATTGAGAACATGACATGAGGTTTTAGAACTCATCTCTATGTTAGTTAAAAATGATCATGGTGCTTTGCAACAAAATATTAAAGAAATTGCGAGTTAAGTTATGATAAGGTGTTTCACACATGTTAGAAGAAAAATCCAACTTTATGTCATACTCTTTATTGCTAAAAAATTCTTGAGTTTATTTGTAACATCACTCTTTTTTATATTTATTCTTTTAGGTAAAAGATAAGAACTAGCTTAAGGATGGCTTATGGATTTTGAGAAGAATTTGAGCAGCACGATGAGAACTAATTAAATGAATAAATTTGTTTTGTATTTTTCCTAAATAAGTGTTGCAATGGGGTTACTATTTTGTTTAAGGATTTTGAATTTTAAGTTTCATCAATTACTGAGATTTACTAAATATTCATTACCTTTATTTTTGTTTAGATGCAATTTCTATTATGGTTGAGGTTTTAAAGCTTTTATTAGTTTTAGAAAAGTTTTTAAATTTTTTGCATTTTTCGTAAGTACATAAATGGTAGCCAATTTAGTTATGCTTGATTGAAAATGGCATAATTAGGGTGTATTATAGTAGTTGACTAAAATGAGGAGACATTTTCAATTTTATCCAAAATTTATTCTAAAAATATTGTTGTTTAAGTACTCCATTGATGCACACCTCTATCTTATTGAAAATAGTAAATGTAGGTATCTAGTTTTGTGTGCTGAGCCTCAGTCTCCTCTTTGATGATTGTCTTGTTCAAACCATTTGAATAGACATAGTATTCTCGAACATGAATGAGTTCGAGCGTAAAACTTGTGCTTATCTTAGTAACGCTAAGCCAAAGACTTGGAAATTATTTAGAGTTTGTCATCATCGGAAGTCCTTTGCTAGTATTGGATTTCTATACATTTGCTCACATATGCAATGGGGCTTGTCTCGAACACTTGATTGTCTCAGACACTTTGTTTGTCTTGGGCTCTTTTCTTGTCTTGGCATTGTTTGTTTCGGACATAATTGTCTCAGACATATTTGTGTCGAACATTGTTGTCTCGGACATATCGAGAGCTAGTCTCAAACATTCTGAGAGAAAGACTTCTTGATTTGGCTTAAGATATTACCCTTGGACAAAATGCCTAGATATAATGCTCAGGCATTGCAACCTCAGGCAAAACTTCATCCTCAGTCATCTCACTTTGGACATTTAAGCCTCAGACATTTTGGCTCAGCCTTTCTTGTCTTAGAAATTGCTGTCTCAATATTTTTTATCTCAGACATTCTTGTCTCGAACATTTATCTTAGCATTGCTGACATGCTTCATTTGTGTGTGGCAAAATTGCCACCTTTCAATACTCATCCTTATTAATTTTGCTGGAGGCTCCGGCATTTTTTTCATCTTCTCAAAATTTTGTTTTGAACTTTGCATTGAAAGTTGTTTTGCAAGGACATTGGCTCCATGGTCCTTTGATGTACGACCATGGAATTGATAGGGGAAAAGACTCCTCATTGGCATGACCTTTTTTCACGAGGTTGAGGTATGAAGGCAGGGTTCTCTTGAGAGAGAATGGCTTGACATTGCTAGAGAATGGCTATGCTCAGCATTAGTGAGAGTACTTTCTCTTGGTGTTGTGAGTACGTCAGCTCAGCACCGCTAGCTTTGGCTTGGTATTGTGAGTACTTCTACTTCGCAATGTTAAGTGTATTTTGCTCAACATTGTGAGGTGGAAAAAGACCACCACTTCCTTGCATTTCTTCATATGGTCGGGGCTCTGTATAGTTTATTCTTTTAGCTGCTCCTTACTCAAAGAATTATAGTTATTTGAGCGCATCAAACTCAAGTTTATCCTTCAATTTTGATTTTCTACAAGTCAAGGGCTTGAAGGTAAGCCATCATTACGATGAACCATATTGCATAGTTCTCTATTCTAAAATGATGGTTGAGAGGGGGCTGAATTGGGTTTTGGATGGTTGGACAAAGAACCTATCAAAGAGAAATGTTAGTTTTTCTTAGATCTTTAGCTTGATGGTCGTAGTTTAGTGTATGCAGAAGCTTGATATTGTTTTTCTAAAAGAAGAACAACAGAGAAACAAAGATATTTTGGGTATTGTGGGTTGTAACTGAGTGAGAAAAAGAAGAAGGGAAAGAGAACTTCACCATTCAAGAAAAATATTCAACCTATTTTTTCATTCATCATTTCATGGTATTTATAAAAGAATTTACATTGCATTAAGCTAAAAAATATATATTTTGAAGTCCATATTTAAAATCAATATGGATAATATCAACTCATCTGCGTGATAGTGAATTTTTTTTAGGATTGTGTAAAACAAATGTAGTTGCCTAATATGGGGAGACATTTTTTTTTATCTTATCCATATATTATCTTGAAAATATTGCTATTTAAACTTTCCAGTGCTGAACACCTCTATATTAGTGGAAAGTTTAAAAGTAGGTATCTAGTTTTGTGTTTTGAGCCTTAGTTCCTATTTGATGATTGCCTTGGTCAAACCATTTGAATTGACATCGTATTCTTACACATAGATGAGTTTGAGGGCAAGACTTGTGCTCAACTCAGTATTGTTAAGTAGAAGACTTGGCAATTCTTAAGAGTTTGTCATCATCGAAAGTCTTCATGCTTGTATTTGACTTCTGTGGATTTGCTTGCATATGTAGTGGGGCTTGTCTCAGACATGTTGTTTGTTTTGGGCTCTTTTTTTGTCTTGGCATTGTTGGTGACAAACATAGTTATCTCGGGTGTATTTATCTCAGAAATTGTTGTCTCCGACATACCTAGAGCTAGTTTCCATCATTTTGAGGGAAAAATATCTTAACTTGGTTTAAAATATTATCACTGGACAAAATGCCCCAAATTAATATAATCCATGAACATTGCAACCTTTGACACTTCATCCTAAGCCATCTCATTCTCCAACATTTTGGCTCAGCATTTCTTGTCTTTAACGTTCTTGTCTCGGACACTTGTCTCAGCATCACTGACATGCTTCATTTTGTGTGTGGCGAAATTGCCACCTTTCAACATCTTTTGCATTTTTTTAGTCTAAATGACATGAATTTGTAATAGTAAATGCCTGTCTCGATCATGAAGGATGTCTTCTATTGATCATCTAAGTGCATCAAGATTTCATTGTAGCTTGAGAAAGCATCAATGAAACTCACTATCTCATGGCCTTTCGTGGAAACCTCCAATCTATTAATCATAGTGTAACATCCCGTTTCGAGAAAAATAATAAAATATTCAAGTTTGACCAGTTTGACTTTTAGTGGGCTCGGAGTTGACTTTTTGTGTGAGCGTGCTATGGTTTTGACCGGGGTACCGTTGTGTAGAGCTAGTCGATACGAGTTCGTAGACTAGCAGCACGCTCGATTCGGAGTTAAGACCGAGAAGTTATAGTTAAATTTGTGTGAGTGGCCATTTGGTAATTTGGTTGAGACTGGACTTAAAAGGACGAAAATGCCCCTGTCTGCATCCTTAAATTTTGGCCAAGTCTGGAAATTTCCAGACCTTACCCGCGTCACTTCCGCCACCCCCGCGCCTCCTTTCTTCCGCCGGTAACGGCCGTTTCCGCCACCGGATCGGACTGGCTCCAACACGAAACTTGAAGCCGGCAACCTCCTCTTCCTTTCCCCACCGGTGGTTCGCCGTGAAACCACCTGGATCGCCGGAAATCGCAACAAAACCGAGAGCTCGTGAACAGTTTGAACAGTCGCAACACCACCTTTGGCCGGCCATATCTCATTGTTCCGGTGGAGTTAAGGAGAGTTCTTGGTACCGTTGGAAAGCTGGGACGACGATCTACATTTTGGTACCAAGTTTGACGCCGGAAACTGATGGAGCACGCCGGAAAACCGCCGCAAAGTCTTGGAAAAATCACCCCGAGGCAGTCACCTTTCCGGCTAGATCTACTCTGATCGCCGGCGAGTGGGACGACACAGCCACCACCATCGGACTCAGAACACGCCGGCGACCAGATCTGCACTTTCCCGAGCTCCGACGACCACCACACGCGCCCCACGCGCCGCCCACGCGCCGCCGTGACCGAGCTTCACGCGCCGCCGCCGTTTTGCTCCACCGCCGGCGAGTGGTTGCTCACCTCCCGTCCCAACGCGTTCCGGGGGTCGTGGGCAAGCTTGCTGTCCAGTCAATTTGACCCAATTTCGGTCGGATTTGGAAACGCCCAATTCCGGTTGAGGTCCGATCTTCCGGGATCGATTCCGATCAATTGCTACAACGAATCTTGAAATTGAAGGTAGTTTCTCGTTCCTTGCATCTTCAATTTCGTTTCGGTATAAAGTTTGTTGAAATCGGACTTGAAACGGAAAAATCCATTGAATTTAGGGATTTTTGCCGATTAAGGGCATTTTTGTAATTTTCGAAAATATTGGGATATTTTCGTAATTACTGAAAATGTTGGGCAATCTTAGTATTTAGTGTTTTAATCTTGTATTTGGAGGCTTAGAGGATTCTACGAGCCTTTGGTTAATTTTTTGGTTTTTTTTTAAAAAGTTATTTTCGGTAAATTCTTTTAGGTGCTCGTACGCGATCGAGGGCTGGACCGGAGATCCAGCAGGAGCACGCTTCAGACCTGTGAGTGCATTTATTTTCTAAATCATTTGGGAATATATGCTATATTCGATTTCATTTATATTAATTTGTTTTGATTAAATTTTCTTGTGCATTTAAATTAAGATTATTAAATATGTTTTATGATGATTTAAATATTTGCATGAGTTGATTTTATGATTTGATAGATTTCATATTTATTGGAATATTTATGAAATTTGTGTTTTAATTGGTTGTTTAGCGAATTTGAAATGTTTTGGAGATTTTACGATATTGTGGAAATTTGGTGATTTTAAAGAAAAATTGTGACTTTGTGAAATTTAAGAAAATTTTGGGGCAAATTTTTAATATTCGATATAATTGTTGCTTTTCATAAATTCTGTTAAATAGAAGATTTTGGAAAATTGTTTAAAATTAAAAGGATTTGCAAAATGGTTTTAAAAATAAAGGATTTGAAAAATTGATGATATCATGGATGATTTTATAAATGATTTTGAGGAGTACCACACTGTATCGAGATGTACCGAGTTATATGAGTTCTATGCGCGCTATTATTATTATTATTATTATTATATATGCCATCCTCTGCTGCGGACACGTGTCGAGAGAGAGATGATGAGGATCCTGCCATGACGGATTTGGGACGCCGATTCGTTGTGATGACTGAGCCCCCCTCCCCCGCCTGTGACGCCGTCAGGACGCTGAGGGTCACACGGCACGATATATGCTGTGGTACCGGTTGGTTTTATGATGGTTCTGATTCATTGCGGATTTTATACCGGATTTGGTTTTATATTGATTGCTGATTTATACTGGTTGGGTTTTATAATTGTTGTTTGCTGAGTTTATACCGATTTGGTTTTATATTGGTTGGTTTCTGATTTTAAATTGATGGTTTGATTTTATGGATTGTGGCCTATGGCCTTTGGTTTCAGATTTTGACCCATTTGCTTGATCGTTTATGAAATTGTGTTTGACCATCAATTAATTATTATGGATTTCATTTACGTTTTTAGTGTTTGGTACGTGATTTCGATAATTGTTTTAAATTACGTTTTCGCCCCTAAACCGTTTTTATTGATTTAATGATTTGGGGTAAACCGAGGGTTTTGCGAAATGATTTTCAAAACGGGGAACCTTTCAACTGAGTGACGTGAGGTTTGAGTGTAAAGGTTTTAACGGCTGAAATTGTATTTTGTAGTTATCTAGGAGCACTCACGGAGATATTTATATCTCACGTTTTGTTATTTTTACTTCGTTCCCTAGGTCCTAGTTGCAGGTTTCCGTGGACTACCATCGGCATCGCATTCGCACTCGACTTCCGCTGTTACTTCTACTTATGTAAAAATCATGTTTCCTTTATTCTGTATCATTGATGGATCTGTATCATTTATATTTTTGTCTATCACTCTTAGTGGCTCTGTCATTCTCACCTACTTCATACATTGTTTCTTATTCATTCATTATGACTTGTTGATTTATTGTGGTGCTTATTTTATCTACTTTTCGTTCATATCTTATTTACTATTCGTCCCATTATTGTTACTTGTTTATTTGATTATTACCCCTTTCGGAGGAGGATTCTGTCGGTTGCCCCGAGGGGTTCTGGTGGAATCTTCCTCAGGCGGGGCCTCTCCGGTTATTCTGGAGGAATTTCCGGGGCGGGTCCTGTCACATAGGGAGTGGGAAACTCTCCTCTGGACATGCTTTGTCTAGATTAATCAAATCGATGAAAACCCTATTATTCCCATTCTTTTTCTTTATCACAAACACATTTTGAAGATAGTAGAGATAATGCACCTCCCTGATCATGCCATTTTCCTCCAACATATCCACTTCCTCAGTCATGGCCTGAACTGTCCACTTCCTCATTCATGGCCTGATTCTTCTCAGAAAAAAACTTCATTCTTTTTTTCTTGACTGGATTAAGGTTGGGTGAACATTCACCTTGTGCAATATAATCTCCAGGCCTATTCCAATGAAAAATTGATAATTTTCATGAAATTTCATGGAAACTTTGGTTTTTTCCATGATATGACGGGTGTAATTTTCATAATTTCCACCAAAATTTTTTATTTATTTCTATGATATTTGCATCAAAATTTCCATGTTAATTCCTTCACAATTTGGTTAAATTTTCGATAATTTTCATAGAAATTTCTAAAATGTGTTTGGAAATTTCGATAGAAATTCTAAAATGTGTTTGGAAATTTCGATAGAAATTTTGGAAATATTCATTCTTTTTTTAATATAATTTTAAAAATACATGGATTTCTATAAAATATTAAAAAATAATATATTTTAATAACTTATATAACAATATAAAATGATATGCTTTCAATTATTAGGTATAACATGAGCATTTATTTTTTTAATTTTTTTCAAATTATAACTATTCTTTATGACATATTCTCAGTTATGTTGTACTGCTAGGCTAATTGAAAGCAACGATGAAACAATTAAAAAAATAAACAAAAAATAAAAATGATGTAAAACAATGATTACAATTTGAAAACAAAATAATAATAATCATAATTTGAAAAAAAATGTATATTATTATGACTATCAGCAAACTCAACCATCAGGGGATAACAATTAAGCCAACCAATATCATATCTATATCATAACTATCAGCAAGAACAATCACATGTAATGTCAGATCTATTTGGTCAGCAAGTTAACAAGTTCATGCAAAACTTTCACGAAGATGTGTCTTTTGATCAATATTTTTCTCAATACATTGCTAAAAATGAGGATAAAAAAATATAATAAGCCTAAACATTATATGATTTTAGGCTACTTTTTGAGCTTATTATTTTTTAGATTGTGTTAATTTCAATAAGAAATTTATTGATTTTTACTATTTTCCCTTTTGTGAAAAAAAAGAATTTTTACAAAATCAATACAAAAAAGGGTATTTGGGTCATTTACATAGTTGAGGAGCAAAATTGTAATTTTGTGTTCAAATGTTGAAAATAATGTTATAATGTGAAAGATGAGTGAAAAATAATTTAGGGGGTAAAGTTTTGTATTTTTGGAATTTGAGATTCAAACTTTCCATATATAGATTTTCAAAGGCCATCAAAAGTGAAGACTCAAACAATTTTGAGGGTATAATTGGATTCTACATATCAAAATTAGTCAAGAAAAACCATTCATGCTAAGTCATCGAGTGCCACATTATCAAGGAGCTAAAATAAGGAAAGTGTTATGCCATATCATCAATGCACATGTAGCCAACTATGCATAGAGAATTTCGGTCAAGGCAATGAATTTGGACTCAATGAAGGCTACATACATCTTATTTGCTCATCAAGTCAATCCATTGATGCAAGAAAATTTCCTCAGCTTCGCGAGTGCAATGCGTTCAATTTTTCCAAGGCATCACATAGATACTGCACGTACCATCTATGGCAAAACATAAAGGCTAAATACCCAAACATCAAATATCATATTTTGAAGAGTATAAAAAGTTATTACTATTTAGCTTTTAGAGCTTACCCCACTGAATTTTTTTCTATTTATATGGAGCAGTTGGGTGAGCTGAGGAGAGAATGTTATCAATATCTTACGGAAGCGAATCTATTAAAATTGGTGCATATTTTAAAGGTAACATGTACACTATCATGACAACCAATATTGTTGAAGCATGAACGCTAAAATCAAATATGTTAGATTGGAGCAAATCATTCCACTTCATATACTGGTAAAAGGAATTTGCAGCAGTTCTTAAGAGCCAAAACAAAGTGAGAAACCACACGACATCTAACTTAAAAGACATATCCACATGACCTCGAACTTCGACTCTATAAAGGCAATGTGAACCCTACCCAACGATTAAACACACAACCCTTAGTAAAGGTTGATCTTATAAATGAAGGCAATGCTAACACCATCTTGCCCATTATATTAACCATGTCGATAGGTTAGTCACACTACCCCAATGTAGGATGGGGAGTTTTTTAGTGGGCGGGGCATATTTATTGAGATACTTCACCATCTCTCTTAAACGCCAAATACAATTTATATATGTTGTGAATGCCAATTTTCCAGCTAATTTATAGTCTCCATACATATTTTAAACATTACTAAACAAAATTTAACAAATTTAAACAAAAAAAAATGTTAAACCCTAACCTAGCTCATTGGATTGTTTGGCTATTTGAGGCTCGTTTTGTTTATCCTTAGGGATCTCCATTGGTGCTGGCATGGGTTGCTCATATTGGGTACGTACATGCTTCAATATTCATTCTTGGGTCTCTTTTTTGGCATTTCCCTTTATTTAAATGGAATTTGTGTCTTTTTCATCGTGGTCTTTAGAGTGGGGTGAGAGGAGGGGAGTTTGTTGTCTTTCCGATGGGTTTCACAATGGATGGGACTTTGATTCTATTGACTTAGTCCTCTTCGAGGTCATCATTTTTAGTTGGGTGTGGTGAAAATGGAGGTTGAGAGTAAAAGAGATTATATAAGAGAACGAAGATTGCAAAAAATGCAAACAGTGAGATAAAAGATAGAAATTGTAAAGGTACAATATTGTGGGTAGTGGAAAGAAGGTGAGGAGAAATAATATATTTTAAAATGTTATTAAATGAGAGGTAAAATAGACAAATTGTGTTTTGGGATGGTGAGGAAGTGGGCATGAATAGCTAAAATAAAAAAAAATGGACATACATATTTAATATTTTAGAGAGGTGAGTATCTGTACAAAATTCCAAATTGGAAGCTTGTTTTTTATAGGGATTTTTGTATGGATTGGATGCCCACGTCACCAACATTTTATCTATAAATGTTCATCATTTTATTTTTATCTATTCATGCCCACCACATCACCATCTCTTATCCAGGTTTCTCATTCCTCGTTTAATGATATATACCTACCAATCTCACCTCTTTTAACGATGTTACTTCTTTGTTATCCATGTCCACATCTTGTTTAATGGTGATAACTACCATTTAATGTGTTTTAATGTTGTTTGTGTGTTTTAAATGAAAAAGATAAAAAATAATAAGAAGAAACCAAAAAAATAGATTATGAAGACAACAATACTTGCCCAGGCCAACACTTGGGCTGTGTGTGTAATTTTTGGGTCAGTGTGTGTAAAGTATGGGCACTGTGTGCACTTTTTAATAGAGTGCATGCCCTTGTTTATTCCACATTGCCCAACCTAAAGGCGGTGTGAGGCTGATTGGGCAGTGTTAAGCAGTTGAAAAGTCTCATCTTTTTGTGTCTCACATCGCCCTAGTTTTTTTCCACACCACCCTACATAAGGTTGGTGTGGAGCGGTTGAAAAGTCTCATCTTTTCATACCTTATATTGCCTTAATTATTGCATACCGCCCTTTGATAAGGCTAGATATGAAAGGACAAGACTTCTCATCTTTTGTATGACACTGCTCCATTAATGGCCATGCATCCCCAAAGGACGACACACTTCCCTAAAAATGAAAAGACTCCCAAACAATGACATTACAAATACATCCATCAAACTTTCTCTTTAAACATTTCAATTTTCAATCTCCATTTTCAATCCTTTTTTGAATCCCATGGTAGACAAGGGTAAAAAGGTCCATAAGCCTACCATAGGGGAAAATGAGGTCCATAAGCCTACCACTGGGGCTGTCAAAAAGGAGGGCCATAGGTCCTTGAAAAGCATCCCCACCACTGCCACAACCACTGCCACCACCACTGTCGTTGCCATCAACCTCCAACCCTGATGATAAGATTCATGCTACGCTGAACATATTTGTGTTGAGCGTTACATCAAGAAGAAAGCCACTGGCTTCACTTCTGATTACTCATCCTTAGAGTGTCACTTTTGGATGAGACTGCCCAAATAGGTCTGGCTATATAATGGCGACGTTCCAGGAAATTTTTAGTTTTTATGAAATTTTTTGCCTTAATTTTTTGTATTTTTCTGACAAACTTTGTAGATGTATGTAATAGGACTATATGCATTTTGACTTGTATATTATTAATACAATATCATATTTTGACTTGGTATTTTATTTTTTGTGTTTATAAACATAATATGTTTAGTGTTTAGTACCCTAAAAATTAAACCAAAAATAATCGTAGTGACGGAGGTTGAAGATGATATTGGGCGGTGTGTTTGGAGTTTATGGTAGGGTTCACACTGCCTTTGACCAAAGTAGTGTGTGTTACCAAGGGTTGGGAACAAGGCATATATGATAAAGCCTCATTGTCTTTTCTCAACCCTTGGGTGCACACACTACCCTTTTAAAAGGCGGTGTATTTTATATAGGGAGTGAAAGGTGATGACGGTGTGATTCTTGCGTTTTCGTGGGTTTATTTCTTCAATGTTCGTCCTTGTATCTCTTTCTTGGTGTTCTTTTTAAATTTTGATTGGAATTTGAGTCTTTTTCACCTTGGACTTTGGGGAGAGGGATTTTTTTCTTTTAGGTGGATTTCACAGTATATGGGTTTCATAGGGGAGTCGTCATTTTTAGTTTGGTGTGGTCAGATTGAATGTGTAAGAGAGATTGTAGAAGATAATGAAGATGACAAAAATGCAAGCTTAGACTAAGAGAATAGAGACAATATCATGAGTGAATGACAGAAAAAGGTGAGGGATATAATGGGTTAATGGGCATGACTAAATAAAAATAAAAAGTGGGCATAAATAGTTACATTGTTAGTGACATGTGCATCCGTACAAATTTTTCTTTTTCTTTTTTTTTTTTATAAATAATTGTGGAGCCCCATGTTTAAAGGGATTAAAATGAAGTGAAACCCCACAGGGTCTCCAACATGAACCACCTGTATATATGCAACTGGTAATTAAGAATTCCGGTCAAAAATTTTGAAATATATATATATTATTTTGTTCATTTACGAATTTAACCCCAATTTCTTATAAAAACCCAATTATACCCCTAAATCATTTGCCCAAATTTCAAAATCAAACATTTCATATCAAAAGTCCAATTTCAACTTACTCGGCCCCGTTCTTCTTCCTCCCCGGTCTTCTTCATTCCTCCGACCAGTTCACCTTCCTTCCTCTAACCCTCTTGTTCCTTCCTCTGCCCCCGTTAGTCTGCCTTAATTTGAAAATCAAACATTTCAGAAATAGAAAAGGCCTCATTCTCGTCACTCAGCCCCTCCGCCGTGCTTCTTCGTCCCTCTTGCCACTACACATTAAAAGTCCCGATTCTCCTCACATCCCCCCTTCATCGTGCTTCTTCCTCCCTCAGGCCAATTCACCTTCCTTCCTCCGCCTCCATTTCAATTCATAAATGCCCCCTTTATTCTTCCTCATTCCCCATTCGTTTCCGTTATGTTCTTCCCCGTTTTAAAATTTAATGCTGCCGTTTCTCCTCGGTGTCTAAGCATGAGTTTGGTAATTAAGGTCGACGTTCCTCCGTTGGTTTCTAACAAATTGCAACGTCGCACTTTTCACTAAGGTAATTTCTTCATCTCGGTGTTCTCTGTAAAATTTCTTGAAAAAATTATCATTAATTTTTTTTTTGCAGTTATAATCGGGAACCCACGAGTTGTAGAGATTTACAGTTCAATCATTTTGCAAATTATATTGGTTTTGGGTTTAGGCACATCTACGAACAAGGTGAAACCTTTAATTTTTTCCAGTTTAATTACTTGAGTTTAATTTTTGCTTTTGTTCTTGTTATTATCGAAGGGAAGAATGAATGTTTGTTATATGTTTTTAAATAATTTTTTTTAAAATTTTGTTAGACCAAAAAACAAGGTTGCAATTGCAGTTGCATAATAGAAACAAACATTTATTTTGTTGTTGTTTTGTTTATCAATTTTTGTGGGATCCAAATTTAATATATTAAAGTAATTGAAAGTTTGTATTGCATATTAATTATGAACACGAATGGAGCTGTTACTTGTATAATTTGTATTTTTTTGCCTTTTGAAGGTTTTTAAATTGACTGTATCGATGGTCTAAATAACATCATCATCCTCCATAGTGTTAATGAATTGCATCTTCCATATTTTTCTAAACTATTATCTTACAATTACAGCAACATAATATGTATGAAGAGGGAAAAGAAAATTGAAATGTATGTAGTGGTTCTCTATACTAGTCTTATAAGCTGGAAGCATCTTGTACAATGACTTGACGCCTTGAATTTTAAAAATCATGATATCACATCGGTCTCAATGTTCTGAAATTGATTGTCAATCGGCATGAATATTATTTGTGATGGTTTGATTGGAATTTAAACAACACTGTATATATCAAATTTTTTTTTGTGAATTTGTAAAGTCTTCTAAAATTAATCATATTCCACTTAAATGTTATTATTCTGTTACGTTCTTATTCCGTAAGAATCTTTTAATTTACCTCATTCTCTTGATCATTCCCATGCAGTGTATTATTGGTTGCACTGTAAGCTAAAGTCAAACTTTGGTTTGTGTTTAAAGATCCATAAGATCCTCCACTTTGTGTTTTCCCGAATTTAATATTTTCCTCAGCATCATGGTAAGTTGTCCATAGTTCCAAAGTTAATTATGACTTGTCCCACAATTCCTACTGTGGATAACATTACTTTCTAATTGAATTGTTTTGGGTTGGGTGAATTATTGAATGCCTAATTTATTAACCTTGTTGGTTGTTTCATTAAAGTAGTCATCCAGTGACCATTGCGGCGTGGAAGACGTGTTTGTTGCAGGCCTGTTTAAAAGAAATTGGAATGGAAAGCGTAAATCAAATGCCTGGTTTAATTACCTATGGGTATTTGTGTACTTACGCAGCGTAAATCAAATTGTCCTAACTCTTTAATTAGAGTCCGAAAAGTATCACAGCACATTTAGTGTTTGGACACTAACATTCCTTATTATTTGTAACTCTTGATCATTTTTTTTTGCAGGAAAAGTGAACGCGGGACGCTGCTGCAAAAATAAAAAAAAATCACCAAATAGGTAACCAAATATTCTGTTTTTGTTATTTGTTTAGGTTTATGTGTAAATATAAAGTAATTTTTATTATTGAAATATGTTTCAGGCTATGAAGGAGCTAGCGACTAAGTGGAAAGGCCTCGACAACGAAGATAAAATGCAGTACAGAGGTGAAATCGATGGTAGCCGCACATTTTTGACTAGATGCAACCTTGAAAGTGTATGGGGTGTAGCTAATGATTATACTGACACTGAGCATGGAAGAATTAAGGTTTGGATCCCTAATCAGGCGTAAACTAGCTCCAATCGATAGGTCATTGGTGATGTGGTTGGTGAATTGTTTCGATCCTTTCGGCCACATGTTAGAATTGAATGGGACGATCCACACTACCGGTCTAGCATCTGTTGAGAAGTTGATGGGCTTGCCGAACGATGGATGCGCCATCGAGAATTCCAAAGGCACAAATGTGTTGGATAAGCTGAAGGCCAAATACAAGTTGGGTAACAGATCGATTCCCATTGTTGCCCTGTACGTGGTATTGTCGAACAAAAAGGCAACTGGGAATGACTTAAGAGTGATCTTCACTCTGTTCTTGATGGGGACTATCTTGAGTCCCACCTTTTCTATTTACATACCCACTAAAGACCTAAGGCGAGTGCATAGTGCTAGCTATATTAGAGGAAAAAAATGGGCCACTTGGACTTTCAACCATTTATCTGCAGTGATTTGAAAGTATAAGAATTCAAATCCATAGTACATTTCTGGTTGTTTGTTTGTCCTTCAGGTAATAAAATCATTTAATATACATATCTGTGTTGTTGAAGTTTCCTTTTGTAAAAATAATTTTCTTGCTTCCTTACTTCGTTTCATTGGCTTACTAGTTGTTTTACAAGGACATCGCCTGGGTGGGAAAACATATAGTTCTGCGAACCATACATGTGGTGTGTGCATGGGGTAAGCAGAGACAAAGAAATTCAGAAAGTTGCATAAAAATTATGACCCTTAGGTCAATTGATGCCTTGTAACCTAACTGTTTCTCAAATTTTGTCTCTTCATTTATTTTCCATTGGTTTTGGGTTTCCAACCTGCTTTCATTTCCATTTTTTTTTCATGTTGAGGAGGCATAACACGATGGAGGCCAGTCTTCCAGGCCACAAATAATTGACGTAACCGTCAAGATTCCATCGAATAGCCAATCTACCATGGATGTTTCTCACAAAATCACTACGCTAACCCATAAGGTGGAAGCAATGAGTGGGGAGTTCTCTTGCTTGAAAAAGGAGGTAAATGATGAGCTTGCAACTCTGAACAGGGCAGTGTGAAATGATATAGCAGTTTTAGCCAAGTCTGTTGCTGCATTGAATGAAGCCTTAGTCTGAGACACTCCGATGGAAGAAGAGAAAGGCAAAGCACATGCATCCCACAGTGAAGATCCTTCTGATTTGAAGGCATGATCACCCCTCCTCCCCCCAAGCAGACTCCTTTACCTGACGATTCTAATCCTCGAGCCATACAAGCCATCTCAATTGACTCTGAAGACCGCAAGAATGCAAAGGTGGCTAATTTGGTTCAAAATGATTCTTCTTCATTTGGAGACCAATTTGGCCACCATTTGAGTGCTCTGGCTTCTCTCCTCGACCGCGGTGACGTATGCCAATTATCTTTATTTTAAATTTAGTGTACTTGTGGAGTTGTATGTGTATGAAATGTCATAATATGTGAGGGTTTTTGTTGTCTAGGGTGGCACTGGTCAGGGGCATCTTTACACTTACTTGTATAAAATGTCATAATAAGTCTCGACAAAAGGTATGTGTTATTTGTGATTGCTGGACTGACGGGGTTCTTAAAACATTAATGTTTGGGGTTTAGTTGAGCATTGGTTTTTAATCTTTACACTTACTTGTTTTTTGGTTATATTGGTGTTGTTGCAGCAAGATCTTTGTTCAAATGGAGTATCTATACTATACTCGAGTTGCTCTCCATTGTTTAGCGCCCCACGAATGTTTCAAAACCAGTGTATGTATAGATTTTTGCCATTATTTCATTACCACAAGCTGAAAATCATTGTCTTTGGTTTTGGTTAATACACTTCTAAAGATCGTATGGTTTTATTCTGTTTAGATACTTGATCTAGCTGTGTAAGCTTTAACATATTGTGAAAAAGCCAAGCATGGGGCCAAAGAAACCCATCAATGGTTTGTAACCCCAGGTTTTCAGGTATGTAATTTTTAATATGTTTTCACCGATGCTTTTGATCTACCAAAGGTTTCACAAACAGTTAGATTTTTGATTGTTTTGTGTGGTACAACTTGTGCATCAAATAGTTCAGAGTGGAAACTATGAACCTGAGGTATTCAAACATTTGTAGACCATTGGAAATTCATCTACAAATTTTGTGGGAATCTCAAAATTTCTGAAAAGGTTAGTGAAATACCCACTTAGATGTACACAATCGTGCTTGACATATAATTGTGTTTTTAATTCACTTTATGTGAAATATTAAATGTAATTGAATGGCCATATTTTTACCCATTACATTGTTGTTTTCTTGATTTTATGTGACCTTTTATTTTCCAGATTTACATCCCCATGAATGACGATAATTCCCACTAGTTCCTAATCGTTGTGTCATTGAAAAACAAATGTTGTGAAATCTGGGATTCTTTCACAAGTGTAAGGACCGACCGCAGGCTCGAAGCTGCAGCTGTTCCAATTGTAAGTTATATGTGTCACTGTTTTGCGCTTTTACCGTATTGGAAAAATCCGTTTGTTACTTTTGGTTGTTGTATGTGATTTATTCAGTAATTTCCTTTTGCACAGTTCTAAGGAATTAAACTGTATGATTCGTTTTTAGTGTGACATTTGTTGCATGTTAATATTGCTGATTCATTCTTTCCCTAGCAATGAAATACTCTTTATAAATCTATGTGCAATGTAGTTGGTATTGTTATATTGTTTTTTTTATGGTATGTGGTTGAAACTGGCAACAACCATCTATTTTTGTCATTTTTAACTAAATTTGGTTTGTGTGATAATTTAGTTGAAGGCGCTAGATATTATCTTGGCTGAAGAAGTCATGAGAGTGTACCGATGCATATCCTTTTTTCAATCACTGGCCATACGTAAATGGACAATGTTTCCACTCAATTTAATGGGTTCGATTGCAGTCTTTATGTTGTCAAATATATGGAGTCATTTGATTTTGGGTTAGCAATGGTAAGCTATCAAAATTGAATTTTTTCTCTTTTAGTTGGTTTTGGTTATAATGTTTAATTTGACTAATCTTAATTGCATGCAGTTTGACTCCCAGCATGAATGGCGCTGGACAGCTCTGGATCTCATTTATAAGAACCACAATTCAAAGATTGATCAAGACAATGCAAGCACATTTCTTAGATTCCAGGGGCCGAACCGATACATTGCATCAAGAAAAAATAAGAAAGCACCGGTGCAGAGGCGAGCAAAATCGAAACGGAAACAGTTTTAATCACCGTTACACCTTTTGAGAATTAGCGCTCCAAAATTGCTCAGAAATTTTCTAGTTACATCACGAAGCATGCATTACTGCAAAGGTCGAACTAGTCCACCATGCGCTTCCACCGAAGTTCAAAATCTAATGAACTGTATTCGCCAACCATAAAACTTGTAAATGCCCTCACAACATCCACGTCGTGCAAATTTTTTTCCGCATTCCTCTCTAAATACCAAGTGCTTAATCGGTGGTTGGAGCTGGGGAAAACAACCAAAAATGCCTTACGCATTGCTTTGTCTCCATCGGTTACAACTTATAGAGGCTACTTATTATTCATTGCATCCAAAAATGTTTTTAGCAACCAAGTGTATGTATCCACTGCTTCGTCTCCAATCGAGGCTAGACCAAAAATGATGGTCCGATAGTGATGGTTCACACCTACGAAAATTACCGAAGGCTTCCTATAAGCATTAGTTGTGTATGTTGCGTCGAATACGACTACATCACTGAAAGAACTGTAATCAAAACGTCCAATCAAGTCAAACCAAAAAATATTGCATAGACGCACGTCAGAATCTACTGTGTACCTGAAAAAAAATCGAGGTCCATCTCCCCCTATATCATGAAGTGTGTAATCAAAGTCTATGAATCAGTGACATGTATGTCGACATTGCGTTCTCTCGAGAACTAGTTATGCAATTCATTGAGTTGGAATCCAATGCGTTCAAATCCACCCGACTGGCAACTATTTAGTCTATTATTTTACTCGTCCCAATTCCAACACTGTGCATCACTTGAGCTTGGGTCAAACAAGCTCCATCAACAGACCAATTGGAATGAAGACAGTGTATCTCATGCAACGAAAGTAAGGGATGGGAATGTTCTGCTACAAATTTAGATACTTTCCATTTACCAGTTACACAATTCTTAACCACGCCACATGTAGCCTTGCACCCTTCTCGAGTTATTGCCTTTGCTTCACATTTTCGGTTATTATTTTCTGACCAAATTGAACTTCTATACTCCCGTTTAGCACAAACCCATACACGTTTCCGTATCTCACCATTGGTATATTTCTTCATGTGGAATCTACGTATTAAACTCTTCGCCAATCATATTGGCGATAGTAAATGAGATATATAGTTTCCTATTTGTATATGCTTTATTCTATTCTCCTGTATTGCTCGGAAATGAACTGCCTTGGGAGTCAGCCATAAAACCTGAAATATTTCACCTCAAGATTATTAATATCTCACTTATGATATTATTATGTACACAAAAGTGATTAAATTTTAAATTTACGATATAATTGGTTCTTAAAAGTACATGTATACAAATAACAAAATCCAATAGTCCTGGATAGACAACTTAGACCAAATCAAATTATTCCAAGTATTGGCCATACATGACCAAATCCCATTAAGCACAAATGATTAATTTTTTTGACAAAAATAATTGGAATAATATGGGTTAATAATTTAGCAACATTTTATATATATTCCAAGAAATTTCAATAAGTGCCCAGTTAAAGTCCATGTTACAAATGAAAAAAAGGGTAAAAAAATATTTAAAAAGTGGTGCAATTAAAATTAGTGAAATTCAAATTGGTGCGATTCAAAATTGGTGAAATTTCAAATTCATCTGGCCGAATATTTGAAATTCAAATTGGTGCCATTCAAAATTGGTGAAATTCTAAAGATCCAGCTAGCCCAATGTAGCGATATCTTGTGCATCTGACCATTACTACCCTGAATGCTTATAAGACCATCACTATCTCTCTCTCTCTCTCTCCAGCCATTTATTCTCTTTCTACCTAGTTTTCCCATTTCTTTATCTATAATCTAATTGCAAGTTTTTTTTATTTTGATTTAAGAAATTGAGATTCAGAACCCATCGCTATCTCTCTCTCCAGCTATTTATTCTCTTGGTACCCAGCTTTCCCATTTCTTTCTCTATAATCTAATTGCAAGTTTTTTATTTTGATCTAAGAAATTGAGATTTAGGACCAGTCACTTCCTTTTGTTAGATTGTTGGTGAATCTGACCAAATAGGTAAGCAAAACAATTTAATTTTTCAGTTTGGTAAAAAAAAACAATAAATTATGGTCACAGCTATGAGTTTCCTCTTCGTTATTGGGAGTCAGCCATGAATATTTATTTTAGTCAAATATTAAATAAATTTTTTCCTTTATTTTTTTGGGTTTGGTCTTGCTACTTCATAAGAGATAGAAAATACAAGTAACATCCTTTTCATTATAGCAATTTTTGAAAATAAACTTTTAAAAAAATTGTTTGCTTTGTGTTTTTTTCTATTTTTGTGTGTTAATGTATTCATGATAATGTTTATTTACCTGAATATATGTATGCCAATGCTTCTAAAGAACTCTGACTCTGTATCTGGTTCTTTATCTTGATTAAAAGCAAAACAAATGCAGAATTTCAGACATGAAATAGTACATGTGTCTGGTGTAATCAGGCAAGGTCCTCAAAATACACAGGTACAGTCACAACTAAGAACAATAAGCATAAATTTAATGGTGTATTTAATTGAGGGGGTAGGCTGAAATGTAGTAGTTCATGTGGATTGAATTTAATTGGCAATTCTAGGCCATTTATTTTACATGCACGTTTTCAGTTAGTAATTATGACAAGATAGCTTCAGCAAGTTTAATAATGTTCAACTGATATTGGTGTCAAATATTTTTGGTTTTATAGCAATTTCAGCTGTCAAAGTCCTTCACTTTAAAAATAAAGTCAATAATTAACATGTGTAATTTACATAACATATGAAATTGCTATGGCAGTGAATATGGTTGGTAAAAGAGTGTACATTGTTTTTAGAGGCCACAAACAAGGAATATATCACTCATGGCCTCAATGTCATCTACAAGTATTATTTGTTGTTGGAAAAACTGAGAGAGAGTACATCAAATACGTTCAACAATGTGAATCGAAAAAAGATACCAAGACTTATGAAGTATGCTTGAATGATTTTGAGATGCCCCACGAAACATTGTATATATGGAAGATTTTTGGTCTTTGTTGCACTATTGTAGCAATAGTAATTGGTATAATGTGCATCAATGGATGAGCTTTGTAAAGGAAAAATCATTATGTATTATCAATCCCAAACGTACTTTTACTTAGTACCCATTAACAATTTTTCACGGTGTGTTTTGGAACCAGGTTTGTATCTATGAAGTTTCTTTTTTTCCTTTACTATTGATTTTTATCTTTGAAACGAAGAAAAATAAATGGAAAGGTTAGTAGGACCAAGCACCTACCATGGCACTTGGATTACCACCTGGGGGGCTTTGCCCTTGGTGGACAGGAAAACAAATAAAAAATAAAAAATTTGGCGGACAAGAAGCCAACCATGGCGCTTGCATTATCGCCTAGGGGGCTCTACCCCTGGTGGACCCAAAAAAAAAGATATATATTGGAATGGTGGACCAAGTGCTTGCCATGGCCCAGGCTAGATGCCCCTCATGGGTAAAAAAAGAATAAAAAATAAAAAACATGACCTTACTACCCAAACTCGTATACCCACCCATTAAACCCGCCCAAATTCACCATAAACATTAGCAATTTCAGCCCTAACATTGCACCCAAAACTCCTTTCAAATTCTATTTCATATAAGCCCTCCCCCTTCCCTCGTAACCCCTCCCCCACTTCAAAACGTTCAGCAACTTCAGACAAGCCGCAGGTTACTACCACTATCGCCCATCCGTAAAGAGACCAAGGCTAGCCAATATCCTTAGCCAGCCCACTCAGCCTTAATACTACAGCCACGCGTTGACAGCCCCCTCTAAGCGGACCACAATCCTCGGGCCTTGGTGCCGTCGTTGATTTGTTAATGAGCTACAAGATGGGTTTGAGCTTTCATGGTTCAATTATTTAATGGTTTTTGTGTTGTTTGTTCACGGTATTTTGTATCGTGTTACAAGTATGCTAAGGATTATTATTTTAATTTTTTTTTCTGATTTTGTATGGTTATAAGATTTACTCTAAAATTCTTGTTATGGTTATTGATGTAGGGTTTTTTGTTTAACATTCACAATGTTGTTAGAGGTGAGTATTCTTTCTGATCTGTCTCTTTCCAGTTTTGGTGAGAGAAAAAAAATGGAGAAAATTTTGCCAAAAGTATTATCTGCTTGTTTATAATATTGGCTATTTGTGAAAGATAATCGTTTGGAAATTTCGAATGCAATATTGGACAAGTGAAAGCACACAAAAAGGGCACAATAAATAGTTCCCACGTTTTCCCATGCTTTCCCCTGTTTTCAAAATATTTTATTAGGATTTTAATTTAATTTTTATATTCTCTTTTCGGTTTCTTGCAAATTTTTATCGACCAGTATTCATAATTTTGGTAAGCCCTTTTTTTTCTTTTTACCTTTTTTTTTTTTACTTAATTTCACCAAATAGATGAACAAAAAATTATTAAAGTAGAATCAAAACTCTAAAACAAAGCGTTGACAATTAACGATTCAGAAAATTTCATTTGTATATACACTACCACGTTTAATTATAGTATTTCCATACTTTCTCAAACCCTAAAACGTTATTGGTTACTATGCATTCATTGTTTTCTAAAATTATTTGGATTTCCCAATAAATAAATAAAAACTGACACTCTAATTGTGGATGAGAGTGGCCGAGTATGGTTTCTTTAATATTGAGGTTGCTTATTTTCCTTATGAAGAACTAATAGTCTTGAAAAAAGAAAATTGGGTTAATGGGATGTGTAAATGAAAGGCATAAAATATTAATGTTTTTATGCCACTTTTTATATTGAACTTTAGCTAGTTAATAATTAATTGTTAATGAAAAGTACTGAAATATTGTATTTTTCTATTTTTATTAAAAGAAAGACAAAAGCTGGAATTACTGTATTTATGAGCAACCTTTATTGAGAAAATCATATATGGAGTTACACTTTGAGGTTTTGTACGATTCCAGTTGCAAATGATTCCTGATCCACTAGGCTCCAATTCTGTATAGTTTCATTGTAATTTATTAGGCCAATCAGTACCAGTTTGATTTACAAGTTCAACAATTTCATCAGTTGCGGCAGATTTACACAATCATGGAGAAATTGGAATTTGAGTGTCTTCCCAATGTCTAAATTGTTCAAACAAGATATTCTTGGAAATCTAAGACATATACCTGACTTTTAAAACCAGAATCAGTGAATTATTAGTTCATGTGGTCATCCAAAGTGTGTTTGGAATATGCTGACGGACACTGATGATATAAAAGGAAACTATCTTTGCTTACTAGGATGGCATTGATGATTGGACTGTCAGGTCATTACACTCCAGCCATGTGTACGAATTTTTCCACATCATATGCTACATGGGAGGTCAAATTATTCTAATTATATTAATTGGAATACTATTTTGACTAAAAAGAATTAGAGTTAGAGATAAATTTGATTTCTAAGGAGATATGGGATGTTTCTTAAATCCTAGTGTGAACATGAGACACAAAATACTCTTTTCTCTTTAAGGTGGCTAGCCATAAAGGGGAATTATTGGAGTTTGAGATTATGTATACATATTTTCTAGATTTTAGAGGGACTCTAGGGTTAAACCTCTCATAAACCTCTCCTATAAATACCATGCAACATTGAGATACAAAGAAGAATTCAATACCACCATCCTCACAGCCCACACAGCTGCAACTCTCAATCTCTTTTCCCCATTCTCACGGCAACATTTGTACTTTCTAGGTTTTTATTTAGTTTCTAAAGGTTCTCACATAGAGAAGTTGTCATACACAAAGCCAAGATCAAGGAGAAATTCGGCCAGCACCTTGGAGGAATCAACCTAGTGATTTTGGATCATAGTTTGGAGAAGCAAAGAGGAGAAAATTGAGGAATAAAATCCAGCAGCCATCAACTTTGGATTTGATTCTTTACTCTTATTCTTTTTGTTATTTAATCTATGTTTTCTTTTGATTATTTGATTGATATTATAAATATGATGTGTAACTAAATTTTCTATGAGGATTATGATGTAGCCCTATTATGACTATTTAGTGCTTAATGCATATTTGAGTTTGATTCACATTTAAGGTTAATATTTCATTGTAGTTCTTAATGCTTCCATGAAAAGGTGGATAGATTTAGTATTTTTATTTGCTTAGGAATAAGAGATATAAATATGGATGGGAAATGAAATACATGGTTATAGGAATATTGCATGCCTTAGTGACAACTTTGACAAGAACATATTGAGTTTGCATGTCTTAGGGATTAAATTTCGGTATTTAGATTAGGGATAATTAAATACATTGTGCTTGCTAGATTAGAATGCATTGAGCAATCAACTTCTACTCACTCATGGTAAAAAGGGGATTAACCTATGAATCTATAATGCATTAGGGCTAAATAGGAGTAATCGTGGTGAACTCATAATCCTTGTTTCATTCAAACCTTTGAAATACTTGCTTGCTGTCTTTTTCTTAATTTTAATATTGCTTTCTTTTAATTAATGCTTTGCTACTCAAACAACAATCAATCAAAACAATGTTCCTTTACTTTTATTAATTTAGTTAACAAATTGATTTGTTTTTTAAACTAGAGACATTATTCCTCGTGGGATCAATACAGGTTTTCTCAAATAAAACCACTTTATTACTTGTTGATTCGTGTACTTGCAAATTAATCAAAATTATACCACAACAAGTTTTTGGTGCCGTTGCTGGGGAATAATTATTTCTAGTTTTGATTTTAAGTTTTGTGTTAATTAAATTACTGTTTTTAGTTTAATCTTTTGTTTTTTATTCGTGTAGGTTAGGTTTTAGCCATCAAAGAACAACGAATGGAGAGTTTTCTTGGATCCAAATCAATCCAATTCGAGTTTGAAGAAGGCGGAAATTGAAGTAGATAAGTTTTTATTTTTCAATTTTTGTGTTTTAGGGTTTGCGGTTTGTGAAAAAAAAAATTAGTTTGTTTGCTGTTTTGTTTCTGTTTTAGGTTTTTGATTTACTGAATTTTTGTGTTTTGTTTATTTTTTATTTGTTTAATCTTTTGATTATAAAAAAAAAAAAATCTGAAAACCGATTATAAAAAAAAAAAGTTTTCTACTGCACTTTTTGTTTACTGTTTTAATTTGTTTTGCTTACTGTTTTAATTTGTTTTAGTTGCTGTTTTGTGTTTGTTTTTGCTTTAGTTTTTTGTTTGCTTTGAGTTTAATTTGATTTGCATCTAGTTTTAATTCTTTTGAGTTAGTTAGTTTGTTTAAATTCAGTTTTTACTATAAAATATTAGTTGCTGTTTTTTTTTTGTTCTGTGAGTTAATTTACTGTTTTATTTTTTCAGTTTTGTTTGTTTGTTTTGTTTTATGAGTTTTAATTGAAATTGAATTTTCTGAGAAAGACTTGAGAATATTAAGGAGAGAAGAAGTTAGAGAAACCTTATTTAGAAATACCGAAAGATAAAACAATATGGAAAACAAAAGTAACCCCGTAGTTCCTGAAATTCCTATTAACCAAGGTTATAGGTCTAGTAGGGATTATGCCGCACCTAAAAGGGTTGAGGATTTTTCATGTATTAGGAGACCACCTATTGATGCACCTAGCTTTGTGGTCAAACCTATTACCATGTCTATGCTCAACAACTACCAATTTGGAGGGTTACCAAGTGAGGATCCTAACCAACATATATCTAATTTCTGTGATGAATGTGAGTTAATGAAATATAATGGGATTACTGAGGACGTTGTCAAACTTAGGTTATTTCCTTTTACCTTAAGGGATAGAGCCAAAGAGTTGGTTACAATCTTTACCCCTTGGAAGTATTGTCCTTTGGGATGATTTAGCCTTTAAGTTTTTGAACAAATTTTTCTCACCTATTAAAACTGCCAAGCTTGGGAACGAAATAAGCACTTTTCACCAATTCGATGGAGAGTTTTTGTATGAAGCTTGGGAGAGGCTAAAAAAGATACTTAGGAAGTGTCCACACCATGGGATGCCCATTTGGAGTCAAGTCCAAATCTTTTATAATGGGCTAAATAATTTATAAGAAATAATGTGGATGTTGCTGTAGGTGGTGCTTTGCTAAACAAGTCCCAAGAAGATGCATACGGCCTATTGGAGGAGATGGTGCTCAAAAACTCGCAATGGACAAGTGAAAGGAGTCAAAACCTAAAAAAGACCATGGTTGTCCATGAAGAGGATAAGATAGACAAACTAAGTTGTCAAGTTGCAATGCTTACAAAGCAACTTGAAACCTTGGGTTCCAACAATTATAATAATTTTTCCAGTATTTCTAATGTTAATTGTTGTGAATATTGTGGGGATAATCATGAAAGCATAAACTGCCATTTAGGAAATTCTAATAAAACTAACGATGTGAATTTTGTAGGGAATTTCCGACAAGACAATAGCAACAACAATCGTTTCTCCAACACCTACAATCTAGGATGAAGGAACCATCCAATTTTTTCATGGAGAGACAACGAAAACACCTAAGGAGGACAACAACAAAAAGGGATCTATCAAGTTCCATCTCAACAACACCAACAATTCCAATCCTCGAACTTTCAGAAAAATTATCAAAATCAAACTCCTCCTTTATCTCATATTGTTTCTTTACTTGAGCAAGCAATAATTAAAATGAATGAAACTTATAGTGCTCATATGCAAGAAACAAACGCAGCAATAAAAGGATTAGGAATGCAAGTGGGGCAACTTGCTCAAGCTATCAAAAGACATATTGGCACTCTTCCAAGCCAAACTGAAATCAATCCAAAGGAAGTTGTCCAAGCAGCAGAGCTAAGGAGTGGAAGAAAGTTGGAAGATACCCCAATCAAAAAGGATTCCGAAAGTGCTCAAGACAAGGAAATTCAAAGTAAAACCGAAGCAACCATCTTGGAGGAAAACATAAAGGAAGAATCGGTCAAGGTAGAAAATATTCAAACACTTTCTGAAATTGTGGCTGAAATGGAAAGCTGGTTGGAGGAAGAAGATCCAAGTGAAGATATCTGGACTTAAAATGAAGATGTTTAAATAAAGAGGATAGTAAAACGAGAGAATGTCTCAGAAAAAGAAAAAATCGGTACACAAAGGGAGGTGGTGGCCAAAATAGTAAAAGAAGATGTTATGGAGTTGGACAAACCAATTGAAGAAAGTGCTATGGAAAGCATAGGTTCTAATGATATTGGTGAAGATAGTGAAGAGGTAGAAATGCCCAAGCATCTTATTTTGGAAGAAGATACAAGTGAAGGAATGGATGAAACATGGGATGAGTCAAATGAAAGCAGTGCTTTTAATTAAGATGACTTTCATCCCATGTATGGCCCCAATCAAGTGTATGAAGGATACACTTTTATTGATCAAGAATTGTTTATTAATCAACTTAGAGAGATAGAGGCTAAAAGAAAGTGATTAGAAGAAGAGAGGAAAAAGGAAGAAAAAGAAGAGTGCTAAGAGTTTCCAAAGAAACTAGAAAAGCCAAGAAAATGTACTTTTGATTGCAAAATTAAAAATGTTAATTTTTCTAATGCTTTATGTGATATTGGTGCTGCCACATACATTATGCCTTTTTCTATTTGCATGAGTTTAGGTTACAAGTGGTTGCGCTCAACCAATGATGATCTTATATTGGGCGACTACTCTTATGTCAAAATTGAAGGTATATTGGAAAATGTTCGCATCAAGGTAGGATCTCTTGAGTATGTGCTGAATTTTAGAGTCATAAAAATGAAAGATCATAATACTTCATTGATCTTTGGTAGGCCTTTCTTATCTATTAGTAGAACTGAATTAATTTAGAGAATAAAACATTGGAACTATTAAGTGAAGATGGCCTAACTAAGGAAATTTTTTTATATGGATAAATCTTCTACAATAAAAAGAGAAGATAAAGGGAGGTTTGAGATAACTTGCATCATTGGTAGAACAGAATTGCCTAATTCCTTATGTGATTTGGGTTCTTCTATTAATGTTATGGATAATACTATTGCAAGGAAACTAGGTCTGAAATTGACACCTACTACTATGATGGTAAATATGGCCGACCAAAGCCAAATTCATCCTTTAGGGATAGTCATGAATATTAGAGTGGAGGTGGGCATGTTTTCTTTCTTAGTATACTTTGTGGTATTTCATGAAAATAATGGAATTATTTTAGAACACCCATTTTTAGCCACAAGCAAGGCCAAAATTGATGTTTGCAAGGGTACTCTAAAGTTAAGACATGGTTCTAGAATTGAAAAGTTTTACATGTATGAACCAATGAAGTCTAAAAGACTCAAACTTCCAAGAGAGAAATCATCTTTGGGGATTCAAGATGATGGAGGTAACCCAAGAGAGAAACCAAGATGAGCTCCACAAGAAAGTCAAGCTAAAGACTTGAAACAAGTGCTTTTTGGGAGGCAACCCAAAGTTTAAAAGTATTTATTTTTAATTTTTAATTTCTTTTTAGTTTTTTTTGTTTTGTTTTTTTAGGTGTCAAAGAAGAGAAAATCAAAGGAGAAGCATAAAAGGAGTGATCGGTCAAATGAGCTTTATGAGCCTAAAATTTGCAATTTCATTGCATTTCATCAAATGGGGGAGCTTTCTTTACCCTTACTTTTTATTATGTTTATTTTCTTTTTTTTTTAAACATCAAGGACTATGTTCATTTTAATTTGGGGTTGGTTCTCTTTGTTTGATGTTTTCTTCTTTAGTTTTTAAATTTTATTTTATTTTTTAGTTTAGTTTTAAACTCTATTTTGTTGCTGAAATTTTTTGTTTTTGGTGTTTTTAATATTTTGATGAGCCTATGATAAAAATATGATTGTAAATAAATTGATTCTTAGGTAGTGGAATTGGTTTTGTGTATTCCCTAATGACTAAAGTTAAATTCACATTTTATTACTTTCAAAACATTTTTGAGCACTTTACTAATTATGCATGATTTTGATTGTATTTTGGAGAATATTTTCTTTAATTTAGAGTGATTATTTTTGGTGAACTCTAGAACTTGCATAATTATTGCTTAAGGCGAAATTCTAGAGAGATGCATTATTTTGAAAATGACTTAGGCCATTTTTGTTTTGAGTTTGAGTCTTTCTAGCCTACCTTTGAAATATTTATCCAATAGTAGCTTATTAGAGCCATTTTTAGGGTGCATAATTGATTGCATATTAGAGCATTTTTTATTCTTTAAGCCACATTGACTTACCTTTTATTCCTAAATATATTTTTCCTACCTTATACACATTTATCAAAGAGATTTATGTTAAAATTGATATATGCTTATAAATTTGTATTTGGTGGAGTGAAATAGAAGATAATTTGGGGGTGGTTGATGTTGGTAAAAACATGGCTATTATGTATCTTTGATGTTGAAAAAGAAATTTGAGCAAGGTATGAAAATGTTCAATTTGGGGGTTAGAAAGAAAAAAGTTGAAAAAAAATAATAGAAAAAAAGTGAAAAGTGAAAAAGGAGTTAAAAAAAGAAAAAGATGTTTTGTGAAGTTTGAATGAAGGAAAGAAGAAAAGTGTTTTTGAAAGGAGAAAGAAAAAGTTTTATAAGCATATTATTCATAAGTTTTCTTTATTTGAATTTTTATTTTCCTATCATTTTCTTTCTTCTAACCTATTACCCTTTAACCTTTACATTACAAGCTTATAAAGTCCTATTGATTCAAGGTAATGCATTGATCTACATTAGTGGAGAGCTATTTAATTATGTTAAGCATATGCTAGTTCATATATTTATTTTCAAACTCTATTTAATGTATGTTTATTCAAATGCATGACATTGAATGTATTATTTGATTTTCACACACGCACTTGAAAGTAATAATTGTGTTGAATAGAAGATAAGGTGTTGAGATACATGATCACTTGAAAATTAATTTTGAATTAATATGATTATGCAATCTTTGAGGAATCCTCATCAAGGTATTTGGTTTTTATAAGAGTTGTGTTTTTAGTTCTTTCTTTGCTAAGTACTAGCAAAGTTCAATTTGGGAGTATTTGATAGGCATAAAATGTTAATGTTTTTATGCCACTTTTTATATTTAATTTTATCTAGTTAATAAGTAATTGTTAATGAAAAGTACTGAAATATTGTATTTTTCTATTTTCAGTAAAAGAAAGACAAAAGCTGAAATTATTGTATTTCTGTGCAACCCTTATTGAGAAAATCATATCTGGAGTTACACTTTGAGGTTTTGTACGATTCGAGTTGAAAATGATTCTTGATTCACTAAGCATCAATTCTGTAAAGTTTTATTACAATTAATTTGGCCAATCAGTACCAGTTTGATTACAAGTTCAACGATTTCATCAGTTGTGGCAGATTTACACTATCTTGGGAAAATTAGAATTTGAGTGTCTTTCCGATGTTCAAATTGTGCAAACAAGATATACCTGGAAATATAAGACATATTAGGAGTTCATTTGGTCATCCAAAGTGGGTTTGGAATATGATAACAGACACTGACGATATAAAAGGAAACTATTTTTGCTTACTATGATGACATTGATGATTGGAATGCCATGTCATCACACTCCAGCCATGTGTATGAATTTTGCCACATCATATGCCACATGGGAGGTCAAATTATTCTAATTATATTAATTGCAATAATATTTCGAATAAAAGGAATAAGAGTTAGAGATAAATTTGATTCCTAAGGAGATATGGAATGTTTCCTAGATCATAGTGTGAACATGAGACACAAAATACTCTTTTATCCTTAAGGTGGCCGGCCATAGAGAGGAATTATGGGAGTTTGAGATTATGTATACATGTTATCTCCTATATTTTCTATATTTTAGAGGGACTCTAGGGTTAAAACTCTCCTATAAATACCATGCAACATTGAGATACAAATGAGAATTCACTGCCACCATCCTCATAGCCCACATGGCTGCAGCTCTCTCACAAACCTCTCCAGCAGTAGCTCTCAATCTCTTTTCCCCATTCTCACGGAAACATTAGTACTTTCTAGGTTTTTATTTAGTTTCTAAAGGTTCTCACATAGAGAAGTTGTCATACACAAAGCCAAGATCAAGGAGAAATTCGGCCAGCACCTTGGAGGAATCAACCTAGTGATTTTGGATCATAGTTTGGAGAAGCCAAGAGGAGAAGATTGAGGAATTTAATCCAGCAGCCATCAATGCATTCTATTCTTTTTGTTATTTAATCTATGTTGTCTCTTGATTATTTGATTGATATTATAAAGATGATGTGTAACTAAATTTTGTATGAGGATTATGATGTAGCCCTACTATGACTATTTAGTGTTTAATGCATATTTGAGTTTGATTCATGTTTAAGGTTAATATTTCATTGTAGTTCTTAATGCTTCCATGAAAAGGTGGATAGATTTAGTATTTCTATTTGCTTAGGAATAAGAGATATAAATATGGATGGGAAATGAAATACATGGTTATAGGAATATTGCATGCCTTAGTGACAACTTTGGCAAGAACATATTGAGTTTGCATGTCTTAGAGATTAAATTTCGGTATTTAGATTATGGATAATTAAATACCTTGTGCTTGCTAGATTAGAATGCATTGAGGAATCAACTTCTACTCACTCATGGTAAAAAGGGGGTTATCCTTTGAATCTATAATGCATTAGGGCTAAATATGAGTAATAGTGGTGAACTCATAATCCTTGTTTCATTCAAACCTTTGATATTGCTTAATTTTAATTTTAATATTGCTTTCTTTTAATTAATGCTTTGCTACTCAAACAACAATCAATCAAAACAACGTTCTTTTACTTTTATTAATTTAGTTAACAATTGATATGTTTTTTAAACTAGAGACATTATTTTGGATAAAATCGATACAGATTTTCTCAAATAAAACCACTTTATTACTTGTTGATTTGTGCACTTGCGAGTTAATCAAAATTATTCCACAATAGTAAAGCATTTGCATTGCTTCAAAATAGTATGGATAAGGGTTTTTTTGAGTTCATTTACTTATAAAATTCTATGTTTATTGAAGTCTGTTACAGTAAAAGATCTTTAATATCTTGTAGAAAGCTTGAGTATCATTTTTGTGAATTACTGCAGATTGGTGTGATTTAACGTGGGTATGTTTGACTGCAGTGTGGACAATATTGGTTGTTAGGATTCATGGGATGAACCGAACAACATCGTGGTGATGCTCATAAGTCAGATATTCATGTTGGAACCACCCGTACGTGTGCATCAACTAGACCTAAATCCCAGCTCTCTGCTCCATCTTCATCTCGGGAATCTCGATGGCGAGCGGATGAGATGAAAATTGGGGATTTTACTAAATCCAAAGCATCACATTTCACTTCTCACGCTATGCTAAGTGGTGTGAACAAAAGACACGTAATTCCCTTGTTGTGGAAAAATCCGTTAGTGTCGCAATTGATTCTCTTATCAATTTGGCCGATGCTTTTGATTCAATAAGGTGGGGAGTACTTCAATTACCAAAGGCTTACTATCCACAGTTAGTATTGGAGTTTTAAGCCAACATAGAAGGTAAAGACAACCCTGGCGGTGAAATTGTTACTTTTTATGTAAAGGGTCGCTAGATTCATTTGACTTGGCCACTTCTTGCCTTTATTTTGGGGGTGAGTAATGAGGGTCTCGATTTTGTAATGTATAAGGATTGTGTTAAAGCTGATCCCCAGTTCGCACTACAGGAAGCTATAGACCGTTTGTCTTACACGCCGACTCCACGCTCGCCCAAACATTGTTGTTCATTGTATGATACAGTTTATGGCACTACCAATTTGAGAATTCGTCAGCGGGAATTAGTTCATTTGTATAGTGCCAATGTTATTTCGGGAGCAAGCAGTTTGAATGAGATTCGACTTACGAACTTCTATTTTTTGGATAAAATGTTGAATGGGCTGCAAGATGTTCCCAAAGTACCTCTACCTAGACGTGGCAAATTTCAACACGATCCGTTAACATGACACGAACACGAACATTTTTTACGGGTTGGGTTGATAACGGGTTGACCTATTATGAACATGTTATTGTAACGGGTGTTAACGGGTTGACTCACAAAAACCTGTTAGACCCATTATGGACCCATTAATCTTTAATGGTAATTTAGTAATTTAACTATAAAAAAACCCTAAAGAAATGAAGATGTGATTGAAATTAAATATGTTTATGTATTATTGTTATTTGAAACAATATTGTTTTAGATTTTTATTATTCATTTATAGAAGGATTTAAGTATTATGTTTTTGTAGTTTGTTAATTTTTTTTTTAACATGTATTAAGTATGTTGCTTTAGTTTTTATTTTTGGTTTGTATAAGGATACAAATATTTATGTTTGTCTGTGCTTCATTATTTTTTAATATGGACTATGAACTATAAATCAAATTTTTTTTTTCATTTTTTTTAAATAAGTTTAATGTGTTAACGGGTTGGATAACGGGTTACACGATAATTTCATGAACAGGTTTGAGTTTACATATTTCAACACAAAAGCTTAACCGGTCAGATTAGGATGAATTTTTTTTTACATGAACACAAATATGACACGACACGACATGTTGCCATGTCTACCTCTACCTCTACCTTCAATCATTCTTTCACAGATGCGGCAAACTGTGAAAGTTCATCGGCCCGACAAGTCTTTGCCATATCTACTTTTGTTGACGAACGTTTTCAATCATTTTCAAGTGGATTTATTTGGCGAGGATATGCGCATGACTCGGACTGCTGATGTGATTTCCGAGGCTACTCTTAGTCGTCACAGTTTTGTTAAGGTGCAGGGCAGATGGACGAAACCGAGCCATTATTCTGATGGGATTGGTGAGGAATCTATGGAGATCCTTACTACAGCATTGGGTCCGAGTGACTCTTTCCCACTGCTTGAAGGCCCTTTTTCTTTCTCATTCTCTGTCAAGGAATCCTTTTAGCGCATTGAGGCCATATGTGCTAGTCTGGTTACAGGGCAGAGTATGATGATTGAGTGGCAAGCTTTTTTAATGGAGACTCAATTACAGCAACAAGCCGAGCATCTGCAGCAGATTTAGGCGGTAGTGGATCCTTCTACACGACCATCTCTGCAAATTGGGGGCCCTCATAGAGGCATTTTCCTTACCCTTCTCATAAACTTTTGTTACTTTAAATGTATGTTGAGGCCCATGTGAGATTCAAGTGAACCAACCTTGCTATAACCCTAATACTGTCAAAGACCAGATAAAGTGATAGGCTCACTTGATACTTGTTTTAGTATTAGCATTTGGATGCTTAATGGGGAAAAATAAAATAAAAATTGTATATCTTTTTTGCTAGAAAAAATGTTGGGATATAGAGTTGCTTTATATTTTTTTATGAAACTAATTAGTTTTTAGCTTATCAATTGTTCAATACTTATTTATCCCATCAAAAGTAATTATTTGGTTAAACATATTTTATAATTATTGTCCGAATGAATGAAATACAACCCTTGATTACTTGATTTCCTATCCAATTGGTATATGGGTAAACTAACATTGCTGGTAGTTGGCAGTCTAAATAATTTTGTCAAAATTGATACCATTTGAGAAATATGCAATGTAAAACGTGTACATTTGCATTTATATGTTGAGTATCACTCAAGAATTTCAATAAAGTAGTGTTAAAATTCTAAAAATAAATGTAGTTGTAGTTCTAAATTTAAATGAATACATACTTTCATTAAATTTTTTAAACTATAATAACACTATATATTATTATATTTTCATATTTTGCAAAGAACACTTATGCAAATATAATATTTGTACTTCTATGATATATAAAACATCAATATAATGATTTCGAATTTTGACAATTTAAAATGTGTACTGCTACAAATACTAAAATTGAAGCCAAATTTATTTAGCAAATAACACATTAAAATATAGCACATTCATATAACCTAAATATAAATAAGTGAATTAAACCAATTAAATATTGACACATTATCTGCCACATCATTTGATAGATTAATTTAATCAATATTTAATATTATTGATTTATAATTTAGAGTTATAATTAAATATAGTTAAAATAGTGTTCCTATTAAGTTCAAAATTATATAATTTAACCAAAATATTTTTGATATTTTATCAATAATAATTAATCATAATTTTTTACAAATCAACTAATTTCATATTTACGACTTATTATTGGTCATATTTTTTAAATAAATATAAAATTTTATAATTTAATACATTTATAATTAACTCTATATTTAATACATTGGAAAGCTTTAAAAATTGACTTACGCTGTAATATTGGTACATATTTGATAATTTTATCTTACGGTGTAATATTTATCCAGAATATATAATTTTTTTTCATAACAAGTAATATTGATTCATAATATGTAATTTTTTTTTTCAAAACTAAAATTTACCACGTGTCATTCAATAAATGGAGTCTCCAAAAAAGTTTACTTTAAAATTTTTCTGTTTAAAGATGCTGTTACCCTTCAAGAAGTCTTGAAATACAATGGATGCTTCTAAATACACCCAATAGCAATTCTATATACCCAGACTATATAATGTAAAATCTTTAGAAAAACAAAAAAAAATGTGCATATACAGATAATTCTACAGTGTTTTTAAAACCACCAGCAAGAAGAGATTCTTGAACAGTAGCATATGAGAGAGAGAGAGAGACAGAGAGGGGCAATGTGAGAGAAAGAGAGGCACAAAGAGACGCTTGGTTAGGAAACAAAAAAAAAATGTTCTTGCAGTGCGTGGTTTTTTCTTTTTGGAATATGAGATGATATTACTTTTTTAAGTTTAAAATTAAAATTAATTTTAATGCAGACTTTAAAATTTAATTTAAATTAAATGAATTTCTTAATAATACATCTATATATATATATATGTAATTATTAATATATATTTTTATTTTAAATATTTTTTTTAATAACAGTTAAATAATAATAATGATAATTATGTATGTCAATAAAAATTACTGATGTATTATTAAAAATTTTAAATTTAATTTCAATTAAATTTAAATATTACAGTTGAAATTAACACTTAAAATTAAAATGTATACTATTAATCTCATTTTACTATAATCTTATTTTTGTACTCATTTTTCTTATAATGAAACAATTAAAAAATACATTGACAAAAAAAAAAGCGATTAAAAAGTTTCATTTTATTTTTTTGTATATTTTCCTATTTACTGCATACTATTATTTTTCAAAATTTTATTTTATTTTTAACCCATTTAGTTTTTCTTTTCTTTTTCTATCAACAATTCATTTAGTGATTTGATAAATTAATTTTTAAATCAATTATTAAAGGTATAAATGTAATTCAAAATGCCATATAGATAGACAGTAACTGATTCTTAATGAATAAAAATCATAAAATGCCGTTGATTTTTTCTCAAATCTGAAAGATATTTTTATACTGAGGTTAAATTTTAGAAGGTGCAGATGGAATTAACCCTAAAATCAATCGATGCAAGTGACGTGGTGATGATGCAAGATCATCATGATAGCTTCACAGAGATGGTTGAGATCAGACATTAAAGATGGGTTGGTTGGTGCTCTCAAGTACAAGGACTCAAGCCCTTCGCAATTGCAGAGGCCAGGCTCTATGATATTTCACCAAAAAACTAACCCAAAATATTGGGTAAAAAATCTGTAAGAAATGTGTAGAAATTGGTGGTAAATTGGGTTTTTTAACTTTTGAAATAGCAGATTGAAAAGGGTCATTTAACGTGGGGAGGGCCATCTGAGATTGACCTTACACTGCAGTGCCCTCTATTCTGAAACTGCCAATGAATAATTATTACATAAGACATGGGAATTAGGAATTTGGGTTTTGGTTTTTTGTGTGAATTTGGGGAAGTTGCAGAGAGGGACAAAAGGTACACAGTCAATAAAGTAGAACTTGTGTAAGTGACCCATTTGTAGCTTAATTCCTAGGGTTTTGTGAGAGATGGGGTTTTGAATCTGAGGCCAGTGATATGCCTGAAAAGGATAACATAGTGAGAAGAGTAACTGACTTTCAGTGGTCAAAGGCCTCCCCATATGTATTACAAGCCCATTAATGCACACTGTTTTTTACCTTTCTTTTTATTTTCCTTTTCCTTCTTCAACTTCTTAGCTACGCAAGTAATTTCTCAAGCTTAGCATAAAGGGCCAGCATTTCAAAAATTAAAAAAAAAAAACAAAAAATTCAATGAACAATAAGATATATTTATTGTTATATGTATATATATATAATTTAGTTTAATTTATATATGTGATATGATCAGCTTGGAATGGTTAGAATTGAATCCATATAGGGAGACCAATGGTATGGCATTATTAATATGGGTTGAATGTAATTACGAATGCCTTATTGTCTGCTGTATATTTATCCCTCTTTATATCAATAAAAAATGCTATATATATGTGTGTGTGTGTGTGTGTGTGTGAGAGCGCGCTATTACATGGTAACACTGTAAAAGTTTGACTTCAACCAAAGATAACTTAAGTAGATAGTTAATTCTTTTGGAAAGAATTAACTAAAGAAATTTCGAGTTTAGACTTTAGAATATTTTTTGTTTTTGGTGAAAAAGATTAGTACATAGGCGTGTGTGTTATAAAATCAAAGTGACAGTTATTTATACATATATGTGAGTCTGTGTTTAACCAAATATATATATATATATATATATATGTGTGTGTGTGTGTGTTATATATCCATACAACTTTAGCTAACCTATTTTCATCAAAAAAAAAAAAAAAACTTTAGCTACAGCTAGCTATAGGAGGAGTACAAATAAATTAAGCCTTGAATTAGCAAATGGACTAAGGAAGTCTAAAAATCAAAGAAAAACGAAAAATGTGTTTTATTTAATTATTTAGTGTTTGCCAAAAGAAAAAGAAAGAAAATGTGTTATGTTTGATATTCGAATCCCAAGAAAAACAAACTATCATTTATCCCAACTGTCGTTTATTATGTAGAAAACGACATATCACCTTAATTGGCTATTAAACAGCCAATTATACACTCAGCCATTATTTTCATACTGAGAAGCCTGAAACCGGATACTTGAATATAAATAGCTCTACCTAGACCACCTTCTCTTCCTTCATCTTGCATAGCACTGTTCCAAAGGGTTGATGAAACCCTAAACCCTTTTTCTTATTTTTTTTCTTTTTCTTTTTTTTCTTGGGAGCCATCTTCTTCACATTTTGGCCTCTCATCCATCATCTTAGTCCAAACCATGGCTGAGTTAATGGTGGATGAATCAGCACTTGTGCTCATTTTCAGAGATTTTATCCTAGAGAAACAGCAAAGATGGTGATAGAGTTTATGGCGGTATCTCTCCTGAGCTTATTCTTCTTGCATGTTTTATTTTTTGTTTCGAACTTTCCAGAAGTCGCTTGAGTTTTCTTGACCTTGCAAGTCCTAAAATTTAAGGATTTAGGTCGAAATAACTCATTATACTTCTATACAAACTCAACATGCAAGAGTTGTATTACATATATGTAGGAGTTATTCTCTCATTTTTGTCCCTCCTAAGCTATTATAACTCTCAGTTTTTTAACACTGTAAATTAATATATCTTGATGTATGTTGTTACCGCAAGATAGAGTTTTGTTTTTCCATTTTTGTACTTTCAGTGTGTTCCTCTTTTTGTAACCAATTAAGTTTTCTAGAATAGAAATAAAAAGTTTCTCATTCATTTCCATTAATAAGTGCAAATGAGAGCTAGCACGTTATCTTCTGTCTCATTTTTTTTTTGCTCATTTCTGGATAGATCTTGTAAATTATGAGTTTCTTCTAAATCACTTTTTTCGTTTTATTTTATTTTATTTTTTGGGGGCCCTACAGTATGTAAGAATGTTTCTGCATGTAACAAAGAAGAAATGCAAAGGTCTACCCTCTCACATGGAATCCATGCCAAAACCTCGAAACATCTTTTTAGACCAAGTTAACAGCGCAAAGAAAGAGAGAGAAAAAAAAAAAACAAAAGTTTTTTCATTTATTTATTTATTATATATATATATATGTATATATATATATATATATATATTGTGAGGTGGATACAACTTATCCACAAAGCAGAAATTACTTTTGAACAAATGGCAACGAATTAATGACATCCAGATGAATAAAGGGCCCAGTTAACATCCAAAAAAGTACTTTTCCGAGAATAAATAAACATCAAACCAAATCACACATATAAGAAATGATCTAAAGGATATTCATAAAAATTAAAAAAAAAAAAAAAAACTTTAAATCATTTTATATATTCAAGAAATTTCCATTCCATTTTGTTCCAATTGTCTTCTCTAAACTTTTTCCTTGAATTATTCAGGAGACATAGATTTTCTATCATGGGCTTGGTCAAAATCAAATTCATCTGAATGCATGGCTGTAAATTAATTTTCTCAAATTATCAATAGTATCGTGTTCCATTGTTCCCGGACAGTAGGACTTTTAGCCGCCTACTGAATCACAACATTTACAAACCATGCCCTCTATAGCCTACTACCTTTACATTTCTATAAATATGTACAAGATAACAATTATTACGTTTAGATATAGAATAACAGCTTATCCCAGTTTCACTTTTCTATTTTTCTATTTTCTTTTTTCTTTTTTTTTTTGAATTGAATAATTCCCAACTCAAATTTCTTCGTCTAAGGAAGAACCTTCTTTTCTTTCTACCAAGTTGTTCAGGCAGCAAGAATCAGCACTTTAATGGTTCCCTGACTGTTAGCCGTTAGCATGGTAGGACTATCACTCTTCCAGCATACAGCGCTAATGAAATAAGAACCTGCATCATCATCTGTGTCATCTAAATCGGGAGAACCAAATCTATGCCGAGTTACAGGTTTCGATATTTCCTGCAAAGTGGATCCCATAACTTCAGTGACTTTCCAGGTAACATTCATGGAGATAAGATTTGTTTTCAAATTTTACTAACCTTATGGTAGACGAACACTTCATTTGTTTCACTGCCACATGCAATGTATTCGCTATTTACTGTCAAACCCACAAAATTCTTTTCATTTGTGTGACCTCTAAAGGTGCGAACCTGTAAACACCACCAAAAGAGTAGGATTTTTTTATGACTGTTATTTGAAATGTTTAAAGTAAATATTAGGGAAAGTATAAAAAGAAAAAAGAAAGGAAACAGAATAATATGGCTGTCTGCTGCTACCAGGGAGCCCAGAACAAACACCAATGAAAAAACACAAAGGTTAGAGTCTTGTCCTGTATGTCCAAAACACAAAAATATTCGCTTGCAAATTTTTTGAATTAATCTTCTTATCTTCTTATTCATTCACTCAAAAGATACTGCTAGTACAAAATAAAGTTAACATAATTCACAATTTTCTCTCAAAGTCGAAAAAAGTTTCCATGCATGAAATCATTTGAATGACTTTTCAGCAACATAAAGTAAAAAATGACCTCGCTCCCAATTCTAACTCAATATATAAAGGCATTACTTATTTGATGATTAATGCAGAAAAAAGTATAATTTGCTTCATAAGAATTTACTTACAGGCAGATTTTCCTTGACATCCCATAACCGTAACGTACTGTCTGTCGATGCAGAGGCAAGCTCATGGTTTGACAAGAATTTCACATATGAAACAGCTTTCCTGTGCCCACTGAACACATGAAGAGGATGGCTGATATTTCTTAAGTCATAATAGTGGATGTGATGGTCTGCTGAACCAACCTAAAAAGCAGAAGTATTAATAATACTTCATGCTCCATTACTCCATAGGAGGAACAAAAATATAAGGAATAAACTGAATTGATTACGTATTGAGAAAGAGGATTATGAGACTGACAATGGTCAGCGATGTTAAAGCATACTACAGCCCCAATTCAAACATCTGAATCTTTTTCTACGGCATTCTTGAATAATTGCAAAATGAATTATCATTGAAACAGAAAAGTCATAAATGTGAAAGACCTATATTTCTCTAGGTGATTACAACATTAACACGTCCTGAAGGCATATGCCAAGAGCAGTAGAAGAAAAAAAAAAATTGATAAAACTAATTTAAGAAACAATAGACAATGACACTGTTTCACCTCAAATAATAGTAGTGTTGAAGATAAAGCAAAAATAAATGCAAAAGATTTTGCGGATACATTATTTTTAAATATTTAATTTTGAAGGAGCATACCACAATGTAATTGCTGGATCCAGGATTATATTTGACACAACATATGTTTGCTTTCATGTCAATGTTAAGAACACTAGCTTCCTGCTTTGTGCACCAAACTTTGACCTGTTTGTGATACAAAAGATATGGTTAGTTAAAAATGAATCATACCTTAGTTAACACAATTATAAAACTGTAAAAGTCACCATAAATCAAATAAGTATTTTCCACTCAATTCCAGATTGCAAATGTTAATGCTGAACCGCAAAGAACGAAACGCATGCCTGGTTATTGTTTTCAATTTTGACCCACATAATTTTCCAACAGCAAAAGAAAGGTAAAGTGCACCAACTAAAATTGTGCATGGTAAGTCTACTAGCACCAAGGTATCTGCTGTACCTTGGTTGAACTCCCTCCTCAGATGACTCCTTTGGGTCTTGCAGTTAATACATTATTATCATACAAGACTATTTATTCATGCCTTCCATGAGCCATTAACCATCATATGAAAGCTCATGTTTGCAAGTTTACTCTCTATGAGGCCACTTGTACTTACTCACCTGATAGTGACTAAGTAGGCAAGGGCCTCATTGACTAGTTAGGTTAGCCAAGACAGTCTACCAAAATGTTAAAATACCACAAGAGCTTAATAAGAACAACCATAGGTCTATTGTAAATTATTATTATCAGCTATTTAGATTATATGTTGCCTTACATGAAATTTGCAGATAGTAAATATGATAAGTTAAAGATCAGCTGAGCATTTAAGCAAGACTTGGATTACAATATCAAGAAGTTCTAAATTACCTTACAATCATCACTACCAGATACAAGCATTGAGGGTTCTGTACGTGAAAAATCAACACTCCATGCACGTTTTTCATGCTCTTCATATTCCATCAAACTCTGCCAGAAAAGAAGGCCAAAAAATACGAGGAAACTGAAAATCATTAAATCAAGGCATGCAGCTAAAATGCAAAAATTAAAAGACCGCAAAAGTATCTAAAGCAACATCACATGATCATAAATAAATGAAAATTGTTCTAACCATTACCTGCCGAGTATTTACATCCCACACAGTTACTATGCCTTCATAATCACTACTAGCTATATGGTTCTTAACAAACTTGTTCCAGCTCAAGCAACTGAGTTTTGAACGTGTAGGCATCTCAACAACAGGGCAATGCACATCAGCAGGATCATTTACAACCTAGAAAGAGATAGAATAAGCATAAGCAATCATCGGTAAAACTGCAAGTAAGAAACCATAATTGCCCATGAGCAGAGAAATTTGCTATTAAATGGCCAGCTAAATCAGTAGTAAAAGATTTCCTAGACTCTAAAATAGCATAACAATTTAGGAAGCAAGACAAACCAAGTCAATTACCAGACTGCTTGCTAAAAGTATTCAATATTGACTTTGGGCCCAATGACAGATGCCCTAAATCAACTTCAATTGAAGTGTTTAAAAATAAAGCTCCCACGTAATGTTCTTGAAGTGAAAACACTGTAAATCTCCTTGATTTAACAATAACAGGTTATGAATCACAATACCAATATCAGAAGGACAACAAGAACCTTGATGGAAATTCAAGTAAAATTCTAAATTATAATTAAAGTAAGGGCACACTACAGTCTTCTGAAGTGAACTGCAAAATGGACTAATGGGCTAAATAGTACTATGTAGGTTCAAAATTTTCCAATGTAGGACTGCTAAAAAAATCTTTCAATTACTGAGTGAAAGAGAATGAGTTGAATGCTGTCCTGTTGCCATAAAATATAAAAGGTAATTGAAGCAAATCACCAAATTATCCGGTTTTGTAAGATTAATCAAGCCAGTCTGGTTGGATTTGAGTTGCATAAATGAGCTTTAACTAAGGGAACAAGCTCAGCTCATTTGCAATAAACAGGTTAAGCCCTTAACCAAGCAACCCTGAGCTTTTCCAATAACAGACAAGACAAAGAACTGCCACTAAAGTAACTTTTAATGCTACATCATTATATTAAAATTTTCAAAATTCAATAGTCTTAAACATCTAAAGCTAAACAGGTACTATGGTTTGTCATGAATTTATTAAAACTTAACATACAAAACATGAAAAAATTAGAGTTTATCGACTATTGAGGAGGTAATAGCAGCCAGCAAAGCCAAAACTCTCTTCCCAGCCCTCTCCTTTAGTAATTGACCATATGACTCATATAGATACTTGCTTGTTACCGCTTACAACCATTTTACTAAAGCAATAGTAAAAGGCCCAAAACACAGCAAGGTTAAGATGGTACCGTGGAAAAATCAAAAACTTTTATGCGCCGTGACACCCCAGCAGTAGCAAACAACTCATCATCGCGATCAAATTCTATGCTGAAATAAAACAGGATATTTATGAAGTTCAAATAACTACTTGAGACAAACTAACAAAACACAAAAAGAAGTTATATCAACGACTTGAGAGATGCGAGTTTGTTACCAAATACAATAGCAAGAATAATTTAACTATGTTTGCAAATACCAGAATAAAACCATAACAAAGTCTGTCATCTTTCTCATTTCCACCTGGCAGCAACCCATACTGCTGCCATCCCAATGGGAAGCACCTCTTTGCTATTGTTTTGGTGCACGTAGTGCAAAAAGTTAAAGGATGAATTGATAGATGGAGATCCTACAGGTTTTAAGTTTGGTATATGAGATTTGGTGAATGTGAAAATATTGGATCGAATCAATACCAATCCAACCTAATATTGAATTTTAATCTAAAATGTCAAACGCAGCATAAAAAATTTAGGTTTTCCATGAAAAACAAAATAATTACCAGAAAAGAACAAGCCAAAATAACTGACATAGTTCAACTTCTTCAGTAGAAACTAGAAAGATCATATCTGATGTATCAAATACTGATTTGGAGGGTCTACATGACATTTAACAGAATTAAATCACCTTGACACTATATTGGCCGAGTGAAAGAGATCTCCATGTCTAAGTTCAGCTATGACTCTCAATCGGCTGTTTCAATTGAAAACAGAATTATGCAAATCAACAGTATATCAATGAAAAGATGACAATAATATTGCTCATTTGAAAGTCTAATTTAACAAAAAAAGGAAAAAAAAAAAATATATATATATATATATATATTAGTATCCATATGCACCTATATCGTGTGAATGTAGTTAAAACTGACTGAAAATATGCCAAACCCGCATTATAACCCTCTCTTTGTATGATATTTTTATCCCTTTCTTGTGTGTTATATGGTTGATTCGCCAACTGATGTCGCTTTTGCAGGTAGCATTCTTGTAAGTCATTAAACTGCAGCAAGAGATGAAAATGAGAATACATCTAAACAGGAAAGAAAAAAAATTATAGTGTCTAGTTTCCTTCCAAGTAACTAACGCTATACAAATATGCAACACTCATCAATATGCAGAATCATCAAAAATACATGTAACCAATCCCAAACAGCTTGAAAAAGCAAGTAGAGGAGCCAGTCAAAAAAGAGTTCAGGTGGAACTCAACCAATGCACTAAATGCACTTCAATGTTTTTTTGACCCTTTGATACTTTTCCATCGTCCACCTCCAACCACTAGCTTGTGTTGAACTTCTAACATAGAATAAATAATTACCAGGCACAAAAACTGTAAAGAAAAAGAAAAAAGCATGTAGTGACCAAAACTTGTCCATACAAAATCTTGTAAAGTGACAGACCTGTGCATGGACCCGCTTTTTTCTCACAATAGCAAGACCCGATTGGTTAACATACTGTGGATCTGATCCACTTAAACCATCCTTTCTCTGGAGTCCACCAGAGCTTCTTTGACCCCCTCCATCCTTTTTCTTAAATAGCATATTCACAGTAGACATTCCACCATGTAGATTATGCGAACTGGACATAGGGCCGCTGTTGGTCTTATCCACTGATGAAGCCCGTGGTTTTCTTGCACTTGAATCATCTCCAAGCATCCGCAGCTTCAAAGAGTACCTGTCCTTTGCACGACATAAATCTATTCTATGTCTCTCTACAGAACTTATGTCCTCTTTGATAAACTGGAGGTCAGTTTGCACCTTCAAATAAAAATAAATCCCATTAACTTATATTATTAAATTATCAACAATTCAAAATTACTCAAATAATGTCATGCTAAAACTGTCAGAATAAATTCCATTTCACCAAAAGTACCCAGATCTTCTAGAAGCCAGACACCTAATGAAAATCAGCAATACGGATTAAAATGAGAGCTCAAACAAATAAACTTCAAACTCACAATAAGCATTAGCATATTTGGAACAAAAGGGGTAAAAAGAATGACCAAGTGTAAAACGGACAGCTCCAATTATTCGCATATAAAGCAAAGCACCTCATTAAGCTCATCGATTTTTTGCTTCCTCAAGCAATGCAAGAAGTCCAACAGTATTTGCATATTTCTCTCAGCTTCTTCCTGTTCCATTTTCCTCTTCTTTTCTGCGAGGAGTGCCAAAAGGATGTCTACCTCCTTAATGGACACATCACAACCCTGTCTAAGCAACAAACAAAGTGTCACAAAGAAATCCAATATCCATTACATCAAGGGACAAATAAAAGAAAAGAAAAAATAAATAAATAAATAAACCCAATAATTCATTAGAGTTATGGGTTTTTACATTTTGAATTGCCTGACAAAAATGCTCCACAGGGGTTGCAGTCTTAGATATTTGCCGAGCACTAGTTTTCTTCAGTAGCTGCAGATGTGGTTACAGAAGAAGAAGAAGCCATAGATATAACAGTGAGCTGCATTGCATTCCCATGTAAATTTACTTCAAAATTAAACAAAAATGAAATGCTCAAAACCACCAGATTGACCAAACTAATTAAGTAATTATATTTATTGGTACCGAAAATTCAGTATTCTCAAACCGCCCACAAAAAGATCCAAACTGAAAGAAATCGAGATAGAAACAGAGAGAGAGCAAGAGAACAAAAGCGTTTGAAAATGGAAGCGAACCTTGTCGAGCAAGAAATTGGGGAACAACTGGTTGGTGTTGAGGTAGTGAGCACAGCAAGGGCAGTCGTTCTTGTTGCGGAGGTGGGTGATGATGCACATGTAGCAGAAACTGTGACCGCAAGCCGTTAAGAAAGCGTCCTTTATCATCTGCATACAAATTGGACAAAGAAAATCCTTGTCCAGCTCCGACAACCCCTCGTCCACCTCCGCCGCCTCTCTCGGATCCTCCGGTGCCACACCCGACGAGAGTTTCGGGTCGGGTTTCACCGCCGGGACTAGAGCCCCTGTTGAACTCTCGCCCATCTTTCTCTCTCTCTCTCTGGCTTTGGAATTTTCTCTCTCAATCTCTCTCTCTACAGCTAGACTGGTTGGTGGGTTCGCTACGCCCTCTGTTTTTGTTCTTCGTGTGTGTGGTTTTGGAGCGCAGAGAAGAAAGGAAGGAGGAAGAGAACGTTTTGGGACCCACTCCACTTTTCCGTTTGTGAGGGCGAAAATAGTCCACGTGATCTTTTGCTTTCCTGCTGCTACTTCTACTTCCTGGGCTCTTCTGCTGCGCGGCTCGGGCTCAGTCCGGGATTTTTTCCACCGAACTTGGTTCTAAACTATACTTAAATTGCAAATGTAACGTTTTAGGGGTAAATTAGGATTCAATATATTTATTATATTTTAATCTTAGAATTAAAAAACATTAAAAATTAGATATATCTTACATCAATAAACATATATTGATTTTTTTTTTATGGCTAAACTGTAATTATCAATTTATTTTATTAAAAATATAATTCTAATCAAAAATTCAATCAACTTATTTTATTAAAGCTAAGAAGATAAATGTACTCATAAATTTGATCCAGTAGTAAAACTATTAAAAATATATTTCCAATCAAAAATTCAATTCTTTATGGACACAAAATTTTCTCAATCAATTTGTAACGAAAGAAAAAAAAATTCTTATGCGAATACATTGATTTTTGAACTTTTTAATATTTAAGCATTTGATTTTGCAAGGCAGTGCAAAGAATTTATACAGTGCTTTCCTAACACCCCAAAGGCCAATATATTTTTTACATTTGGAGAGCGAAGATACTATTATCATTTATAGTTGATGAAAATGGCTGTTATTTAGTTTTTAATATTTATAATTACTTTCATGATATGTTTGTACTGTGATTTTTTTAATGAATTTATAAATAATATATATATAATTTTGCTATTAAATTTATCTGTTAAGGGCTTATGAAACTAAATATATAAGTTTTATTTTTATTTTTTTTACCAAATACTTTTAAATGTTATGAATTTTAAAAATATATCAAAAAATAACTAAAATAGTAAAACATACCTAATTGTTGTGCTTTATATAATATTTTTTAAATTTTTTTTTTATCTAATAGTTTTAAATGCTATAAAATCTAAAATTATAAAAATAAAATTTAAAAAAAATTTAATAAAAAATAAAATAAAAATATTTTTATT
>QANX01000458.1:7666-101054 GCA_003254975.1 Ochetophila trinervis
ATATATATATATATATATATTAGAGCTTTTAAAACAGGAAATTATTGATTGAAAGAATGAATTTTTTTTAAAATTATAAAATAATTAAAGTACTTTTATACACAACACTTGTTTTAAAGTAAATCGTATTGAATTAAATTTGCCAACATAAAGGCCTTAATGTACATGAGATTTTTTTTCCCCTGTTCTTTTGTTATATGCATTAGCATGTACGAGATAAGATTAAGATATGTCACCATTGATGGGATAGATAATAAATATATCTTTTGATTCCTTTTTTTTTTAACTGAAAATATTAATACTAGTATTAATTTGTTCTTTAATATAATTTCAAAAATAATAATAAATCATAACGAATATGGAGAGGAATGAGACGAACCGACCAGCGACCTAGCTAAGCCAAACACAGGAACAATCTTCTTATAACACGAAACTTTAGTCTCTATAAGAAAACAAAAATAGGATTACTATCTTTTGGTGACGTACATTTTCTTTACTCATAAGCCACATAAAAAAACTATATGATAAAAAGCAAGCAGGCCTATAATCTTGCAGGGGATGTTATAATAATATTGACTATCTATTTCATTTTCCAGTAAAGTCCTCTAAGAACCCCCAGTTGAATACTTCACTTATTATGAATGACTTTCTTCGCAAATCCTTTTTCTTTATATAATCAGTATCCTCAACCTCACGCTACTATATTTTATAATCCCAGTAGTCATACGACTTGGCTCTTCCAAACTTCTTGTTTTCCAAAGCCACTTCAATTAATTTCTAAAACAGGTTGCAGGTTATGAGTAGCCCACTTTCGAAGAAAAAATGAACACTAAATTCTTTAGAGTTTTTTTTAGCAACGTTGCTTTTCTGAACTTTGAGTGAAATTTTAAAGTGTCTGTTTATTTCATATCTGTTTTCTATGTTTTTTAAATTTTCGCAATATCAGTTTCAGCTTTTAATACCGTTAATTTTTTTCTGTTAAATATCTCGTGCAGCGTACACAATTCACACTTTTTTATAATCTAAAGGCTATAATTAATATGTCATCCTCATGTTATTCCTAATTATTAAAAATAATATGGTAAAATATCTATTTTTACTTTTTAAATTTAAAAATTGCAAATTATGTGTGTTGCATAAAACATTAAACGGACAAAAACTAACGGTGTTAAAAATTTAAACTGATGCTGCCAAAAATTATTAAGTTTAAAAAGTATAGATGTCAAATATGAATACTTGAGATGATTTGTAAATTCACGCAGCAACATTGCCAAAAACCTTATTCTTTATGTGTTTTTCTATTCTAATTATTAAAAAAAATTATTTTGTCATTCTAATTCTATGATGTTAGATTGACATAAATAATGAGACCAATTTCTTTAGGATTCATTTGGAATATTTAACTATATTGAATTAGACTTGAAACTATTTTAAATTTGAACCAATAAAATTTCAAAAATACTCTGGTCTAACCCAATGCACATCATCCCAAACGAACAATAATAGTTTATAATTTTTAGCTTTTAAACAAATTGAAGCTTAATATTGATCAGTTGTTTTTGGTGGCACGCGATCAAACACCCAAACTATGCCATAACAAATAAGCTTTACTATTAGTGCAAAAAAAACAAGCAAAGAAGAAGAAGAACAAAGTGTGAAAATGGGCATCCATGGCAAAGTATATCTTCAAAGTTTGTTTTTTTCCTTCTCCAATACACTACACTGGCTTTGTGGGGCTGATTCCAACATGGAAAGAAGAAAGTGGAAGTTATAATGCTAGTGTGTTTTTTTTTTTTGGGTAATAATAATGCTAGTGTGTTTGAACACTCAAAAGGAACCCAACTTTATAAAATGACTCATCTTCCATAATAGGCCAAATGAAATATGCTGTTTACTACAATTAAGTTACATGATAAGTCTTCCTCGTGCCTAAGATTCCCTTTCAGACCCAAGTTAACAAGATAAGGTTCCTGCATTTTCTTCCCCTTTTCAAATCCATGTCTTCTTACATGCAAATTCCATTGCTTCTTTTTTATTTTATTTTTTTCACAACCACGACGATCATACTTTCATCCCTTCTACCTCAATGATAAACGATGGACTAAGCAAGTTTCCATGGTGATTTTAATGTCTAGTGAATTTTTCACAATATGACAATCGCTATAGTTGTAGCTTTTAATCATTTATCAAAATAACAACCTAGATCAACGCTCGCTATTTCCTGATCAAAATACATATAAGTAATTTCAAAGTTTTAAGATTTTTTTTTTATTTTTTTTCATTTCTTTACTTTTAATTTTGTTGGAAAAAAAATAAACTTTGCCTATTGACATTTTCTACATCGAAAGGAACAAGTACTACCATAAGCTCATAACTTTTACACAGTACTAAGTCAGCCACTATACAATTATTTCAGCAGGGACAATGAAAGATTTCAGGAATCTTTATAATTAAGCACTGTTGTTGATTTGAAGCCACAGAAGCAGAGTATTCTATTGCTTTAATTAGCTAGCACACTATTAGTATATCAACCTTTTCAAAAGTCTTAACATCTATAGTAATATTCATCCATAACCATGACATTTTCCTCCATTTACAACTCTCTCACCCACAAAATATTAATTAAAAATATCTTAATAGTAACATATAAAACCCATGTGACAACACCAAAAGAAAATAATTTGCATAGCCAAAATAGAATGATTGGTTTGGTTAGCCAACTTGCGCTTTACTATTTGCAGAGAAAGACAGGTCATAGGCTATCAAACAAAAAAGAAAAAAAAAAAAGAGTTAAAAAAACCTTTTCTAGACTTTTTACAGTCATTTAAAAATATTTCATAACACCTACTTCTGTCTGCATGCAGCATGCTATTTCAAAACACAGCCATGATTGATACTTGGGTCCTCTTTTTTGCATGATCAAAGGCCATCCAAGCATGACAGAATAAAATAATTGTCAATCATAATTTTATATTCAGCCCCACAATCACCAAAAAATTTCATCCCCCTTCTCAATAAAATTTATGAATATCAACAAACTCCATCCTCGTGGTTTTGCGAAAACAGACCTTTCTTTTTCAAGTAAAGTTGACAAAAATATGGGATATGGAACCTTTTACATCATGGTGTACATGAAGTGTTTTTGCCCCATAAAATAGTCACTGATTTTAGTATAAAATTAAATGAAATACAATGCTCACTTATTGGAAACAAACGAAAAAGTTTCTAAAAACATTACAACACCCTTGAAAGAATTTTCATATCGAGCATCGGCACAATGGGTTATGTTTTCTGATATATGCAACAGATTCTTTCCAAAATCATAATAATTCCAGTCACCCATATTCTCCATGTTACACGAGCAAGAAAGACAAAACAAAACCCAAAAAAAAAAAGAGCTTTTCTTCTAAAGCAAATAAAATCGAAAATTTGCATTTCTAAATTACGCAGATGCCAACAGAGAAATTTTTTTCAAAATGCCAAACTAGTTATATGCATGCCTAACCAGTTACTCGAATTCCTCCTAAAAATCAGCTTGATAGATAGTAATTGTTGCAATTAAAATCTCTAATAATAGTAAAAAATAATAGCGTTTGCAGAAAAATATGAACCTTATAAGGAAAAATGGACCAAAGAATCAATAATGAAGATAAAAATATTTCCACAAGCAAGAAAGAGATCAATTAAAATAAAATAATAAGTCCATGAATACCAATAGAACTTACAATTTCCCATCATTGTATTTAACAAGTTCATAAAACATTCTCACCCAACATGCTAAACTGAAATGTTCTAACATCTCTACCTCCTCCTACCACCTACTACAGCTTAGTTAGTTCAGAAAGATCAACCAAAAAGAACCAATCCTCCCAAAAAAAGAAAACGAAATGCTGAATCCAGAAATCCACATTCTCCCTAAAATCCATCATATCCAAAATCAAGTAATTTGTGCAAAGAATTAAAATTGGACAAAACCCAAAAGAACACTATCTTGTTTTTCTAGTCTACAGCATGACCAAAACACACTAATGTCAAAACTCCTCTAATAAAACTTCACTAACCATCTAATTCCATACAACAAACCCACTAATTCCTAACTATGCTAAATTTGGGTAAACAAAAAATAATAATAATAATAAATCTAAATTTCACTACTCACCAATACCCTAACCTTTATCCAGATCCCAGAGGCTTCACCACCATACCCATCATCTGCTTCACCCTCCTCATCTCCATTACTTTCCTGTGCGAATTCGAATGCTTCTCGCTAGAGAAAGTTGGGCTACTTGCCGGGCGGTACTCTGGCGCAAGCCTACCAGACTTATACCTCACCCCACAAGCATTGCAGAGGGTTTTTGGTCCAAGAGGGCCTGCCCTCCATTGTGGGGTCTTCTCAGACCCACAGTGCTGGCACTTCCTCCCAATTGTTGCTGTTGTTGTAGTTATAGCAGCCTCCACTTTGACAATGGCATTGGCATTCCTGCTGTTAGTCAAGCTCCACCATTGTTGTCTTCCAGGAACCTCAGCAAAACCTGCTCGGCGACGACTGCAGCGACGCTTGCTCCGAGCTCGACGCGGAGCTTTGAGGCTTCCACATGAGCTGATGAGGATGCTATTACCATTGGGGCTATGGCCATTGCTGTTGCTGTTGCTGCTGGTTGTGCTGCTCTCCAGCACAGAGACTGGGCTGTGATGCTTCGGAACGCCGACCGGCTGGTCGGAGAGAATGCCGACAAATGTTTCCACTGCCGGGAATAAGTCTTTGTTCGATATCCACTCCAGCTCTTCTTCAGCAAACTCCTGCATAACCAAAAAAAGAGACATGAGTTGACTCAGTAACTCGAAGCCGAGTTCACAGTTGACTCGGAGAGTCGCCCATTTTATCTTTTTTATGAATTTATTACCCGGGGCACTCTGGTTTGGACACCTCCGAGGTCATTTTGGTCTTTTTCAGGGGGTCCAATTTTATATTCAAAATTTTAAATATTAGAATTTCACTGGCGACATTCATTGCCCATTAAAAGGCAATTCATCACACCTCCACTGAATCTTGTGAACGACAGCTCACATCACTAAGTTTTTTTTTAAATTAAAGGAGTGGAATATCTTATGACCGTCTTGTCCTCGAGCTCTCCTTCTTTAGTTTCCATTTTTAACGAATTCGAGGTTCTCAAAGGGATAGAAACGTCAAAACACAACCACCCTTTGTAGCGCCCGTATCAAATACAGTCCTCGTTCGAAGAAGGGAAAAAAGCAATCTTACATAGCGGTCCACTTCGAAAATGCCATCCTCCTTAACTCGGGCCAACTCGCCCGAGTCAACCGTATTAAAAAACCTAACCCGAGTCAACGCGTTTCCGGTACTTGAGAAACAGCAAGACGACTCGGCCCCGAGTCACCGCCGAAAAAATGGTCATTTTTCAGGCTAACGAAACAAAAACCCTCGTCACCACCACCAAATCCAACAAAGAAGGAAAATGAAAAATATATATATATATATCAGTATGATTAAAAACTTACATGGAACGAACGGCTAGGATCATCCTGACCCAAAACCCCATTAAACTTCTTAAACGATGTAGTAGAAGGTGGTAATAGGGTTTTTCTGGGTTTGTCTTCTTCGTCATCTTCTTCGCCTATATCCGACGAGAAGTTCAACAGGTCGTCCAGAGACTCCATTTCTATACGACCAAGCAAAAGAGGGTTTTGGTTATTTCTTAGAGAGAGAAACACTGTGTTTTTTCTTCCTTTTTTTTTTAAAGAGAGAGAGTGAGATAGAGTTTGGCTGTATTATTATCACGATGGCTTTGATGAAGAAAGGGTCTTTGGGTGGGAACGAGGGGATGTAGATTTTTCACCTTTTTTTTTTTTTTTAAAAATTTTAGTTTTTTTTTATTCGTTTTTATATTTTAATTTAATTTCCTTTTTTGTAACGTATATGTGAGTAATGCTAGTCTGTACCGATGGTCCATGCTTTTTTTTCCCTATTACCCCACAATCACGACCATTCTTTTATCTTTTTCAATTTTACGATTGGGGTATAAGGGTAAATAAGGGAGAAATCCGAGGGTAAGATGGGAATAAAAATTGAGTTTCACGGGAAGATAAGGGAAGGGGCGGCCTGCTCCCAACTGTTTTTCGAAACTGAACGACATCGAACATGCATTCAAATAATCTCACAATTCACACGTCATTGAACCAATAAACGACGGACACGTGTATGGTTTACTAATTTTTTTAGGGAATGAAAAATCTTGGACCTTGTTTTCCGACACCGCACGTGGCGGCGATAATCTTGCAGAGAGAAGATGCAAATGCAATATTCATATGCTTCTCGTCGTTTAGTAAGTAATAGTCTTATAGATATATATAAAAGAAAGTGGGACCCTATGCACGGCTATTTGCATGTGAGTGGGTCCCAACGCTCCCTCCCCACGTTCCACTTCCTCGTTAGAGAGTAGTTGTAGTAGTTGTAATAGAGGATGTTTCAGTCTGTGCTGATGGTCCATGCTAGTCACGTGCCATAATATCTAACTTCTATTTTTTATTTTATTTTTTTCCTATTATGTGGCTATATGACTAAATTTTTGGGCACCTATCTTTTTTATTTCTTTATTTAAAAAGCTACTTCAATTTTGTTAATTTTTTTAAGTTAATTACTTTTTTTTGTAAAATAAATATTGAGGTGAAGAGATAAAATTGGAAGGTTAATGTTTTACCAAATTAACGTGATCAATCACAGTGAATTATTATACATAATTTGAGAGAATTATAAAAATTAATTACCAAAATACATAGAGAAGTATATAAGTTTAAAAACTTCAATTACTTTCTGAATTTTTTTAATCTTATATGGTAAAATAAGATTGCTGCCAAACAAGTGAACTGATATTTTTTTGTTTCTTTTCAAAAAGGCACGACTAAGAATGTGAAAGGGAAAACCAATGTTTTCGAAAGTAATATCAATCTTAAGATATGTCTACTAAAAATTATGTTTTAATAAGAAAAAAATTATGCTTTGATAAGAAAAAAATTATGCGATTTACTTAATTTATAATTAAAATGTCGTATGAAAGTCAGGAAAAAATGAAGGAAGAGATTGTGGTTATTGTTTACAGCGTTATATATATAAGCTATCCGATTTGTTTAGAATTATTTGCTTTCTTTTTTCTTTGTCGTTTATCCCAATTTTTAGTCGATGAATGGAAATGTTACTTTAAACCCGTATATACTCTCTTATCTGGATAAGATTTTTCAAATTTACATTACATTTAATCCCTCTAATACATCAGATACTGATTACATGAGAATATCAATCACATCAGAATATCTTAATTACTTTATATTTATATTTCATTCAGATTTATTTGCATTATATCCTCGTAGACTGATCAGTACATCCTAATGTGATAATTATTATATACATATATAATTTACAATTTTAATGGTTTTCTTAAATTGTTTTTATAATATAAATCTAAAAAACCAATCAGTTTGATAAACCTTTTGTTCAACATATTTATTTAGAAAAACCAATTTATATTTTTGTGGTTTAGGTCCTTTAGGAAATGATTGTATTTGGGCATTGGATCATTCTTTGACGTTCTATGTTACTCTGTACATACATGTTGCATTTCATTTGTGAAATTTTTTACTGTATAATTGTTTCAAATTATTGTATTGAAACTACTAAATTTGTAAATAAAATAATATAATCTATAAATAATATAATATTATTTATAATGAAATAATATTATCTGTAAATATAATAATTTTTTTTAATAAAATAAATAAATAATCTAATGTAATATTTAATAATATAATATTAATGTATTATTTTATTTATGAACAATATTATATTATTTATAAACAATATTATTTTATCAACTGATAACTTTATTTTTTTTATGAATTTGATTGTTTAGTATAACTATTTTAATAGTTTTGTATTTATTTCATCCTTTCTCAATTTTTTTTTAAAAAAAAAAGATTTGATTGCTTTATTTTGTGGCTAAATATTTAATATTTTTCTTGTTTTGTTTATTGAAATTTGGAGATTATCTGCTTTTTTTGGTTTTTATTTATATTTCTGCCATACATGTCTTTGGCAAGAAAAATGACAAAGGTAAAAACATTGCAAAGTTAAAATTTGTATGCTGGTAGTCAACTGTGTCATTTCATTCTTCTTAGAAAATTGATTGAATTACTATTTGTGTAAAAAAAATTAAAGTGTGTTATTTTTTATATTTATTTTGACAAAGTTCAAATTTTATTTTAAAAAATAGTAAGTAATTTTGAAACCGTACTTGTTAAGTGGTTAGACTTGACTCAAACACTTATTTTGAATAATTTTTCTAGTATTGTGTCAAACTCCAGTCCTTTACTTAATTTATTTATATAATGTAAATGATTTAATGTCTACTTGTCTGTTGTCCAGATTCCTTGGTAAAGGTTTAGAAGTTAGAAATCGAACCCTCACAATTAATAGAAATGATAAAATTTATGCAATTATATGTTTTTTTATGTAATTTTTAATCCTTTAAACAGTTATTTATGTCTTTATTCAATAGTTCTAAGCTCTTTTGAGGAGTCTATTTCTAATTCTATGAAAGTACAGTTTCAATTGCCAATTATTATAATAATATTTTCTTATGAAATATTGAAGTCCCAATTTTTTTTTTAATTCGAAAAAAAGTTTTACAAAGTAAGGAGACTAAATAGTAGGGCAAGAGAATTAAAGAAAGCACCTGAAACGACGTCGTATTGATATAGACAGAGCATTTCAACCGTCATCTAGTTTATCATCACAGTAGAGCATCATATTATATCTCTGCCCGTGCACACGTGGCAGTCCCGACACCCTCAGAAGATAGAACAAAGAAGAAGAGCTTCCTCCCTTGGTCATCAACTGGGCAAACCGTTTCTCAGTTCAATTCCCAAACTCCTACAACATATAAAATAAAAAAATAAAATAAAATTCTTCTATTAAGTGGAAGGAGATGAAGTTGTAAAGAAAAAAAAAAGTCAAAAAAAATAAAAAAAAATGCAAGGGTTGGTTCTTCATACGCCATTTGTTTCAAGAAGGAAGATTTCTTTGTTGGCTCTGGCAGACACTTTACCATGTTGTTTTACTCTCTCCAGAACTAAACGTAAAATCTCACCCTCATGTAAGTTCCACTGCTTCCATTTTCCTATTAGATTTGAATCAGAGATTTTTTTTGCTCATTATTCTATTTTTTGTATAATTAGTTAGGTTGATGATTTCTTGTGTAAATTTTAGATTTTGTTTGTTGGTTTAGGTTGAGTTTGAGCTACTTGGGTTTTGATAATTTTTAATTTAAGTTCCCAAAAAAGAAAAAGAAAAAAAGCTTAATCTCTTTTTCTTATTGAAATGGGTTTTTGTGAGATTTTTGCTACCTGGGTTTGATGCATATGGAGCTCATAGGCATTCTAGATGTTGAGGTTTAAGTGTATTTTCCATTTTAATTCAGTTAGTTGGAGTCTTATCAAATCTGCGTTTAATGTAAGTCTAACTCACTTGTAGTAAGATGTAGAGAGATTTCAAAGTATGGAAATGGTAAGGTTCGAGTTCAAGCATCGTCTAATGTTAGCATCGGATCTGGGAGCTATGAAAGAAGAGATGGGAATGAGAACCAGAAAATTTTCGAAAATGCTTCCTCGAATGACAGTTTGCCTGAAATGTAAGTGACACTGTGATAATTCAATTTCCTCAATGCTAGAGGAACGATGCTTTAAAAGTTTGGGATGCTACTATTGCTTCTGCTAGTAGAACGGCATCGAAATTTAACATCTCGTATAGAATGCAGTATTTGATATAATTTATTGCCATTATGGAAGTTTGTAACAGTTTTAAGTATTCTAGACTTTATGTAGGATTAGCCATGATGCAGCTTTTGGATGCTTATAATATAAGTGTTGTTTCTGTCCTATTTCTTCACTTTCTAATATTTAGTAACTTAGACTCCGGATGGGCAAGCTTGTATGAATACCTTATCTTTAATGAATGTTTTGCAATTTCTGTCTTATGTATGAATCTTTACTGAAATGGCAGTAAGAAGCCACCAGAACAGATACCTTATCCTTTCTCTATTGCTCTTGTTCTATTTGGGAGTGCTTTAGTATTTTCACTTATTGCCTTTGTGAAAGGAGGACCTTCATCAGTTTTAGCAGCGATTGCAAAATCAGGCTTCACAGCTGCATTCACATTGATATTTGTTTCTGAGATTGGGGACAAGGTAAGTCAACAAGTTTTTTTCTTTTTTTTCCCTGATTCTGATTGGATGTAAATGTTATTATGATGGTTTAAACTATGGAACCTGAAAAGTGAGAATCTTCTTTTGTCTCTCTTAGGATTACAAAGTTTCATTAAATGTTATGTTTCTAGAATTCAAAATGGACCTCAAGTATAAAACGTTTGATCTGTTGGCAGACATTTTTCATTGCTGCACTCTTGGCTATGCAATATGAAAAAGGACTGGTATGATTTCTCCTAACCTTTCTACTATGTTCGCTTCCTCTCTCTCTCTCTCTCTGCAAGTGCATGCTGAATGCATTCAGCTTCGGACTACTTTTGCATATTCTTCACATAAACACAGTCATGTTTTTTCAGTTATCTTTTTTAGAACAGGTTACCCATATTTCTTCATGTAACTTTTTCTTTAGTAAATTTAGATTTAGGAATAAAGAAAACCATAAAAACTTCCAATAATAGAATGTCAAAATTTTCTGTTTCACAAAGGGAACTTGTAAGTGGCAATCGGAAACCATAAATTGAAAATCAATGCTAGAGACCAATAGACCATTAAGATTCTGGAGATGATCAGAATGGGGAATATGTTCAGGTGATTTGGTGACATTCACTTAGTTGGTGGAGTGAAAAAAGTAATCTTTGTGTCCAGGTAATCAATCCTTAAAAGTTCTAAAATTTTTAAGACTTTATTCTGTGGATGTAATTGATATAGAATTGGTGGTAAGCATTGAGATACATCAGTTTTGATTTTAATTGAAATCTATCTATGCTCGAAAGATATTAAAAAGTCGAGTGTGGTGACTAGCCTAGGATGGAAAATCATTTGGAAACTTTTGCAATGCATATTCTTGAATTAGACAGAGATAAAGGTAGAATATATTGCCTTGATTTCTCTCTAGGAGAGGGTAAAAGAGAAAATTAATTAATTATGATTTACAATGATGTAATATATGAATGGAGTATCTTATTATTTTTTGGCTAAGTCATACTATTAGCAGTAATACCCTCCGAGTAGAATATTGGAAGCTACACGCATGAATCAAGTTACCACTTCCTAATATGAAGTTTCTGTTCATGCACCCACAATGCATAACAGTGGAAGATCATGTTCACGAACAACTTTTTGAGTGTTCATTGATTTTGTTTGACATGCAAATGCTATTTTGTGATGCCTGGATTTTTAAAAAGTTAATGTATAATAACAGTGTTTTATTTTAAGAAGTTGCTTGCCCTTACAAGTTATTGAATCATTGAACAGGTTTTATTGGGTTCAATGGGTGCTCTTTCACTTATGACTGTCCTCTCAGTCGCAATAGGACGCATATTTAATTCAGTACCTGCTCAATTCCAGACAAGTAAGATATACTTGTTGGCATCTTTTCAAATCCAGAACAGATTTGTCAATCAGTTTGATAGGAATTCATTGGGAAAAAAATTCTGACAAATAGTGATACTGCATAGTTTCTATACAAAGTGCTCTTCTTTTAATGAACATTCCCGAAAATAATATTTTCTTGTGCTTTTCTTCATTTGGTATTGCAGTTCCAGTTGATTATGTTTATTAGATCTTGTCCAAAAGAACAAATGTTGCAGATGTCATCTTGATCTTATGAAATGGATGTCTCGTTAATCTTGGACAATTAGGAAGCCCTCTCTCTAGTAACTGTTTATGACACAATATTACATTGGTCAAGTTGATAGATTAGATAATTCTTCCTGTAGAGTATGAATATTACCTTATCATTTCAACCAAATTTCCATCACCAACAAAGAGTGATGGTCCTCCAAATTTCCAGTGACACCCTTATATGCTGCATGGTTTTAATGTTAGAAGCTGTTTTACATAGAATCTTTGGGATTTAGATGATTTTTCCTTTGATAAAAATGACCAAATTGCTCTTTTGTGGTCATCTGAACAGCTTTGCCGATTGGAGAATATGCAGCTGTAACTCTTCTACTCTTTTTCGGCATCAAATCAATAAAAGATGCATGGGACCTTCCATCAAATGTGGTGAAGAGTGGTGATAAGAGCAGCCCTGAACTTGATGAATATACCGAAGCTGAGGAGCTTGTGAAAGAAAAGGTAGCTTATAATTGAAAACTATGCCTTATCACTATGGATTTATTCATATACAAATTTATTCTTCTGACCATTTTGAAGAGGTTTAATTGTGCATGCATCTTTACCATATTAATTGATGCATATGAACGGTTAAATGATGTTTTGCAGACAGTTTTTTGACTCTGTGATGATGTTTCCGTGCCCATTTTAGAATACTAATGGCTCTCTCCTTTAAATTTCTCAGGCATCAAAACAGCTCTCAAATCCACTTGAAATTGTTTGGAAGTCATTCAGCCTTGTTTTCTTTGCTGTAAGCATAATTTCTCCCTCCTCTGCAGCAACATTTGTCAGTTTGTCACATGTTTGGTTTATATTTTGGTTATTTCCTAAGAAATTTGGAAACGAGGAAGTTGGCATCAACTTCTACTTCTACAATCTCTTTGTACGAGGACATCTAAAATGGCAGGAGCTCACTTACAGACACTTAACATTGTGGGGAAAATCTGTCCAAATTGAAAAGTTGCTGAAAATTTCATTATAATTGGCAGCTGCTCTTAGTCACTGATCAACAGTTTGATACAGATATTTGAAGTTCGAATTCGTTATTTTCATTTCAAGATATATATTACAGATTCATCATATTGTATTTGTTTCTAGGAATGGGGAGACCGCTCAATGCTTGCAACAATAGCTCTTGGTGCTGCCCAGGTAGGGTTTTGTACATTTCTATTCACATCCTGAATTTTTTCTCCATAATGTCTTTTTTTTTTTTTTTTTTTTTTTGCATATTTCAATCGTAGTTTCCTCTTCTCTATAGTCTCCATGGGGTGTTGCCAGCGGAGCCATAGCGGGACACCTACTCGCGACAACAATTGCTATTCTAGGAGGTGCATTTCTTGCCAACCACATTTCCGAAAAACTGGTAAGAGCAACAAAGTATTCATCTGCTTGATAATGTTTGTAACTTCCATTTTGATTTTTGTGAAACTCAATCTTGTCTTCAATCAGGTCGGCTACTTGGGTGGTGCTCTGTTTCTAGTTTTTGCAGTAGCAACATTCTTTGGAGTTTTCTAGGAAGAAGAAAATCTAATATTCTATGAGAGAGAAATCTCAGTGCAAAGGACGGTGAAATACAGCTGCACATAGAGACCTCACAGGAGAAATTATTAGAGAGTTTAGAGTAGAAAAGAGCCAGTGATCTGCTATATTAGTGCTTCATTAGAGAGTAGCAACATTCTTATTAGTTGCGGCCGGTTTTTTTCACTCTCGTTATGTTCCCAAAAAAAATGAAATGTCTGAAAAGTGAATATGTAGACCTGATTGATTTTTGAAAAAAAGAAAAAAGAAAATGTGGTAAAATATATAATTAATTACATGATCTCTATTGAAGTGTTCCATAGATTCAGATAATATTTAAATTGAAAATTTAGAGGATTGTTTTTATATTTTTTACTTTTAATTTTATATTTTTATCAATTAATGATCAGATTTTGTTACCAACAAGCCTCATTAACCATGGAGCAGATTTTCAGTACTCCCAAGGAGTGCAAACTTTTTTTCCCTTGATCATCGATGGAGGTTGTCTTTTCGCAGAAGTTTGTACTGGATTTTGATGCAGAGCCAAAAGGTCTTATTTAGAAGACGTTTTCTTGAAAGTGATGGATTTTAAGACAGTTTTAGAACCAAAAACATGATAAAGAATAAAGGTATAGAGATGAAACTCAACGAGCAGAATGGTTCTTCATTTCAGTTCGAATCCTCCACTTTCTATATTTTTAACTCAAAAAAAAAAAAAAACATACCAAATCAGCCACAGTCGAAACACTCCAATGGGATGGGTTGCCCAATTTGTGTTTTCTCTATCAAGTACTTCCTAAAATCCTCTGTGTATAGGTACAGTATAACAAATCGTCTGTATTAATATTTATTGCCAAAACAAACTGATGTGTTTGAAATTTTTCATTGCTTTCTCTTTCTACCAACGGTCATACAATACGACTGTATAAAATCGGGACATTTTTTAAAATCCCTTTGCGTTTGAGAGCCAACACAAATAGTTGAAAAAGAAAGTAAGATAAATCAACCATATTTTGCAAAAGTAAACCATTTTCATCCATCCAAGCTGTTTCATGGAGCCATTGAACTGCAAAGCTAGTTGCATTACTTGCATTGACAGCAAAAAGCAAATCAAAGATAAACCAGTCAAATAAACCAATGGTGAAGGAGGACACGTGGCAGGTCCTGTTAACTGCTAAGCATACCTGTTTGAAACTCGCACTTATATTTCCTCATTATTCGGGGAGCACCATTACACAAAATTTTATGTCCGGAAAAATTGCAAAAAAGGACAGCAAATACATGCATTTTAACAAAATAATATGCTGTATTTCATGGAAACATCTTTTACAAACGGATCTTTGCTAAATTCAATTTCCACAATGATTTCTAATACTCTTTTACTAACAACCTCTACTAAAATGAGCCAAAAAGAATCAAGTGTTCCTATAAGAATTGGAAACAACATTGTTGTATTGTCCCAAACCTTTCCAATCGTGGAAGGGCAACATGAAGAAAGTCATTCTTTTTACATAAGGTATATTTTCTAGAGATAAGGGTTGTGTGTTCTGTCTTATAGAATTTGATCATTCAAATATACATCGATTAGATTGGAAGGTACCATTTGAAAGCAGTCGAACAATAAGTTTTTCAAGTCTTCTTGCTCCTGGACCAGGTCTCAAAACATCAGCATCTCCCCATACTGAACATGTATCATTTTGCTCTCCTAAGCACCAGCCACCAGGCACCACATTTCCCCAACTGCGACTTAAAATTTCTTTGTCAATGTGGTCAAGTAAGGGATCATTTAACAGGAATCGAGAGGCAAAGGCTGCCCCACTCTGAATTATAGCATCAAAATCTTTAGAACTGAGCGGACGGGGCTCCTCATTAGAGGGTGAGGCAAAGTCAGCATATTGCAAGTTATGGTTTATGATAGTTCTGTTGAACTGACGAGAATTACATAAAATAGTAGGAAAGTAGTTGGAAAGGGATGAAGGTGTATTGGAGAAATACATCAGTAGAGTCCTTGGGAGGTTATCTGTACCGAGGATGCAGAACTCAACAAAGTTTCGACTTAAAATAGAAAAAGATGAACCTGCAAAGACAATGATCTGTACTGTTAGTTTGTCACTTGTGAATTATCTATAACTAATTAGTTTTCCTAACAACTTCCCAGCATGACATGACAACCTCATAAAAGTAAAATGTGAAAATTCTGATTCTAGATTAAAAGAAGCCAGTCATCAGTAGATGCACTAGTATAATAACTTTGAAATCTAAAAAATAGCGAAAAATCCAAGGACCACTTACCAACATCAAGCTACGCACTTTTTACTACAACCGTACTTTTCATTAACAATTTAGGTTTAGCATGTTAAGACACACTGCTCATGTCAGACTTCTAGATATCTTGTTATTAACTTTTTTACATCATAAGTGCATGCAGCTCAAACTCTGTAATGATTTTTCATTTTTGACATGCAAATGAATAAACAATGCTTACTGATCCATCAAAAAAACAATGCTACTGATATGTCATTTTTAGTCGACTAACCAAACACTCCAAATACCTGAAAAAAATTTCAGAAACAATCAAATCTAAGGCTTTGAACATGCACAGCCTCCTGACACCTGGGCCCAACTCTGTGCACATAGCTTGGGAGTGGCAGAGAAAACATTTTGCTGAAGGTAATGCAAACATGTATTTCCTTACGGTGTATATCTATGTACGTAAGAGTATCACTGCATCGGAGGAAGATGGTCATTGCCTCATTGGAGGTAGGCCTGAGAAAACAAGAATAAATGGGTTGACCAAAGGGATAGACTAGAGAGGGTGCCTGTACACGTCAGAAAGGCAAGCAAGAGTAAGCGAGCTGATGAAGGGATATAAACATTCTCATGTAATTTGGGGTCGGTACATTTATATCTAGTAAAGACAGTCACCAACTCTCAATATGGAGTAAGAGACTAGCGAAAAAGGGAGAATACAAGGGCAAGCTATCTTTGGAAAGGAAGAAAAGTGTTCTAAGAGGCAAATGCAGGGAGGAAAATATACTACAGAAGGATGACAGATTCCCTAGGATAGTAATATTAGAAATGACCCAGATTTAGTTTTTTGTATTTCAACTTTCCCAACCGATTATATCGACATATGCATAACCCACTTAATTGCCTTAAATAGCTCACAGAAGTATCCATTCCTTTTTTGTCGGATAAGAAAGATCCTTTTTCTATCAATTAATTATTTGAACTGAGAGCATCCAAAGACTCGTTAAAATTAAGCATAAAACGAACCTTTGAACAACCGGTAAGCATTAGGTAAATCCCTCTTTTGTGTTGCATAAAACATATCTGTTCTTTCTGAAAGATAAAGTCCAGGGTCAACAATTATGGGTTTCAACTTCTTAGACCTGGATCATCAAAATGTTCAAAACATTAGCATATTTTCACAGTTTTTCTAATAACCCAACAAAATTGAATAAAAAAGTCAAGAATTTAAAGCTAAAGCATCATACTCTCTCCAGCCAATGTAGNACAAAATTGAATTAAAAAAGTCAAGAATTTAAAGCTAAAGCATCATACTCTCTCCAGCCAATGTAGCTTGAATGATTCGCAAAATTGAGATCTTTGGGCAAGTATGACAAAATATGAAGAAGATCTGGAAAACCCAGGGGGAAAAAAAAAATTCCAACAACATCATCAGAAATCTAATCAAAAACCATAACTTATATAAAAATTCTTTATTATTTTTTCCTTTTCTCGAAGATAAGGAATTAACCATACCATCTTGCGTAACGAGTGGGTAATCACCCGCATTCAGACTGATAAACCAATCCCAATTGTTCGACAATCGGAGAAGCACAGAGGCGCCGTGAAGCGTGAAAGAAATGGAAGACGACCCTTTCGGGTACACAAAATCAGCTTTCCCAAGAACATTGACATTCTGGGCAGCTTTGAAAATGGGAACCGATTGAACCTTGAGGGCGAGACCTTCGCGGTCGGTCTGTGAAGCGGAGCGATCGAGGTGAAGAAGGTACTGGTTTCTTGGATGGTACACAGCAAAAAGTAGACGGAGGATCCGAACCGAATCACCACTGGAACCAGAAATGAGGTAGGCAATGGAAGGAGGTGGGGGATCTAATGGGTTGTTGCCTTGGAAGATGATGTGGTGGGTCTGACGGGTCGGGAAGAGAAAAGGATCTGGTCGAGAACGCTGAGAGGAAGAAGAATAAGAAGCGAATGAAGAGGACGAGAGGGTGAGGAAGAAAATGAGCGAAGTTGCTACGATGATGGAGAGCGTGGTCTTGGGGTCCTTGAAAGTGGATGCGGAGAAGAAGGGAGTAGATGGTTGTGGAGATGGTGAGTGTGGATTTTGCATTTCCTTCGCAGAGAAAAGTGTTTCCGGAGAAGGCGATGAAGAATGAAGATAAGGTGTTTGAAGAATTTACTCTATAGAAAATGGGCGTTTGACACTTTGCTTTGCTTTTGATTCCCTCTTCTTCTTTCAGTTCCCCTGTCTGTTTCTCTGCTCAGTTGCTTTTTAATGTCTCTCTCTCTCTCTTCTCACTGATTCCTTCTCTATCTTTTTATTTATTTTTATTTTTTTGGGATGAAAGCTGTAGATTTTTTTTTTTTATATTTAATACATTCATTGTTATCGTCATGACTTCTCTAATTGGTTAATCTCAACTTAGTTTAGTTTAAATTAAATTTAATATTTTAGATGTACGAGAATATATATAGAATATATATAATTATTATTAGATTTTTAATTAAAATATTTTTTTAATAATTATTAGATAAATATATAATAGTAATTATGCATGTTTATAGAAAATGTAAATGTATTGTCATAAATTTAAAATGTTAAATTTAATTTAAACTAAATTTTAAAAGTTGCAGTTGAAATTAATCATCTTTCTATTATCTTTTACTCACAAAAAAAAAAAATTCTCTCTTATCTTTTTCTCTTATTATTTTTATTTTCTCCTTCTTTCTTTTAAATTATATATATATATATATATATTTGAAAGATCTTGTAAAATATATTTGCACTTTAGTTTTATGTCACATAGTATTTTCTTCTCCCCAAAAGTGAGTGTAATGACATGCTTATATATAACCACTATAATATAATTATATAAAATAAAAAATAAAATAAACTTAAATTTAAAGTGACGTATTGTAAGGACATGCGTTTTCATTTACAAAAAAAAAATCTTAATTTTGATCGAGGTGAACGAGTTCAATTTTGACTTTTATGTACAGTGGCATAAAGCTAGCAATATGAGTCTAATGACTGGCAACACATTTAATTATAAATTACTGATTGAGAGATGTGATTAAGCAAGATTTTAAGGATTTTTCAGATCAGTTGGTAATCTGATGGCAGCTAAAACAACTGATCATACTTGTATTTTCATTGTATTTTTAAATGAATAAAATATTATTATTTTTGATATTTTGATTTTTCTTTTATAGATTTGTTGTTTATATTACTATAGATTACTATTATATTTTTTTGTATTTTAAAGTATTAAAAATTATTTTAATTAAGAAGATTGTCAACCAATGAGAAGCAGGGACCCAAAAACTCTTCCCTCCTCTGCCTGAAAGAGAACCCGAGCAGAGCAACGCTCGAAAACATTGCATAAACCTGGACATCAGATAAGTGCATAGCATGTTATACTCTAAAAATGGCTTTTATTTAAGTGTATGTTTTTGTAACAATTGCGATGATTAAGTATATTTGATGCTTACTAATTGTTGGGTAAATGTTTTTACTTGCTTTTGAGCTTTATCTGCTGTGAAGATTGGATGTGGGTATGTATGTATATCGTGGGTTTCAGATTTGAATCTAATGTTGAAATTATGCTAAATTATTTCTTGAAGGTCGTTACATGTTGTCTGTCTGTTGAAGTAGGTCGCTATATGATCATGGTTGGCAATGTTTTAATAGCGATTTGGAATTCAAATTTTCTTGTTTTTAGATAAGAAAAAAGGAAAACACAATAAAGATTTATCGTGGTTGAAAATACAAAATAATTCTGCAGATCTCACAAAACAGATGAATTTTATTAATTATACAATTTTCCCTAATAAAAATGTAAGGGGCAATCAAATCAATAACATCAAATTAAAAGTTAAAACCAAGAACAATCAAGCACTTATTTGTCAAACCCACAAAGGAAGGAAATCAGAACCATTTCCTTATTATAGACAGTGAGACAATATTTGTCGCCAAAAAAGAAAAAGAAAAAGAAAAAGTAAAGCAAGATTGAAAGAAATCACTTGTTCCATGGATAGCAAATGTCATACTTGGTGTCTTTGTCGTTAAACATACACGGACCACCCTCCTTTATACTCCATTTACAGACACTGCAAGTCCTTTGATTTCTGATATGTGTCGTAAACATCAAAATTAATTACTGAATTTAAACATTATTGTAGTAGCAGCAAGTTCAGGTCGATTCCACATATACTGATAATCAATTGTTTCTATTCCAATTAAAGTAAAATTAAAAAGATAAAAGGGAGATTTTATGTTGGCAAATTCAAATGTTAAAAGCAAACAAATTAATAAATATTGAAAATAACAATTAGAAAAAATCTTGGGTGAGAGTATCTTCAATTACTAAAGAACATGTGATCACAGACACAAATATATCCAAAAATAATCATTTAATGTTAGATTGAATAAAATAGCACGGCCAATTTTATTATAACTCTCACAATTAATTAATTCAGATACAATTGTAAATTAATTCTAATTCTGAAATATCTAAACCAACGCGATCTAAATCAAATCAGAACAACATTAAGAACAATAGCAACCAACAATAAACAAGTCCTACAAACGTTGTAAAACTTTAATCTATTATGCATTCTCCTAAAAAATTAACAAAAGCTTAGCATGCAATTGTTAAAATCAAAGTGCTACTAAACATAGAACATTCAATACGATTGAACTCCTAATTAGTAAATACTCAATCCACAAATAATTATAATGGATCCAAATTATAATCAAAAGAGAATTGAATAATAAACAAATAAAATGGAAAAACACAAATTGAATAATTAAAATTGAATTAAAACTTATAAACCAAGTCTCACACCTTATACTTTAGCAATGAACGATACTCTTACTCAAGAGAAAGATTTAACTACTCATAATTGTTAGAAAACTCTCTCTTTTTGTTATTTTTGCTCTAAAAATGGTTATCCTTTTTACAACAAAGATAAAACATATTTATACTAAAATCTAGGGCTAAAAATCACAAAAACGCTTACAAAATGCTCAAATTCGTGCTCATCTAGGTGCCTAGGCATGTACCTGGGCTGCATTGCCTTGCTGCCAATGTTCACTTAATTATGGTTTTGCCACTGCTTCTTCAGTTTTTCTATTTAATTACGATTTTGCCACTGTATCTTCATTTTTCATCTCTTTAAGCTCAAATTCACCTAAAACATAAAAAAATACAAATTAATCTATTTTACGTGAATAAAACATACTCAAATCAAGTATTAAAGTACATAAAATATAAATAAATTACATCCCCATCAATCTCTCTTTTGTATATATACATCAAAATATTCTGATGCTCCAACCCAATCAAAGCTGCAGAAGAATTGTGTATTATACCAAAAACTCGGACGGAATTCGAATTCATAGGTTCCATTAGGAGGAAGTATGTGGATTCCAAGATCATCATCCTTGGATTGCAGTGAAGAGCAAGGCTTATTCCGAAATTCAGATCGTTTTTTGTATGAATATGTGCTTTCTGAACCTGTGCATCGCACGTTGTTATGATCAGAAAGACAAGCAGAAGAGAAGTTGAATTTCTAATGAACAAACCCATATTGCTTTCCAATGTGATAAGTTTTATTAATTTCCTTATGAATAAAGGCAATTTGGGTTTTATTAATTCAAATTTACTGATTATTTTTATTTCCAAGTTCAAATTTACTAACAAATGGTGATGAAAACTAACATTTAATGGCAAAACAGTTGGTTATGACCAGGTGAAAAAAAGAATGAAAAAAAAGTCATGATATATATACATATATTGTTTTTGTTATGCAATTTGCATTTTTTCCTGTGTCGTAACTTTTCCCCCTAAAAACAATAGAAAGGGATAATCAATATCATATTACACCGAGAATAACAATAATCAAACACATATTTTCAAACCCATATAAGTAGGAATATTTAATTTAATTTTTTGTTCTACACAGTGAAATTAAATCAGTGCATTAATTCAGTTTAAATCACAGATATTATTCAAGTGTTCCATGGATTTCAAATGTCATACTGGTTGTCCCAATAGTTGCGCATACACATGCACCATTCATATCTATAAGCCACTCACAGGATTTGATGCATTTTATTTCATCTCTGCTTTGGATATATATATTAAAATGCTTTGTTTTTTCCATTGAATTTCATGGTGCAGAAGAATAGTGTATATATATATATATTAAATTTGCATTTTATTTGCTTCTAAGATCATCGTCTTTAGATTTACTATAAAGATTAAGACTCATATCCAGTCTGTTGTTCATTATAACATGCATGTTTTTTATCAGCGTCAAAAATCCAGCATTGCACGTTGTTATGATAAAAAAAAAAAAACATAAGCAGAAGAGGAGCTGCATTTCTAATGTAGAAACCCATATATATTGCTTTGGATGTAATAAGACTTAATAATTTTTTTGTGACTAGAGAAAACTAGCTAAGTGTGGAGATTTGTGTAGTACTTAACGGTTATGCTTTTTCTTTTTTTTTTATAATTAACGGTTATGTTTGTTGTATTTAAGTTGTATATTAATTAATTAGTAACGATTCCCAATAAGTTGAGCATTAATTTATTTTAAGAAAGAAAAAGGAAACGAAAAAGCAAGAATGTGAGTGTGTGTGTGTGTGTGATTTTTGATTTTCTATGGCTGGACAAATTAATTACCTATCTTCTTAGACAATGATCCTGAATAAAAATTTCCCTACTCTCCGGGAAAATAAATAAATAAGAAAAGATAAAAATCTATATATCATGGTTGAAAATATAAAAATAGTTCTTCACAAACATACAAATTTGCATTGATTATATTTTTCCCCCTTAAAAACTTTAAAAAGGGATAAGCAAATATCAAATTGCGCCAAGAACAATAATCAAACGCATATTTTCCAAATCCATATAAGAAGGAATTAATTTCATGATAATGTTGTTCATCCGATTGTTATAGAAGTGATAAGCGATCAGAATATGGTTGTAAAACTATATCGAAGGGATAAAAAAGTTACTGCATGATGTGTTTATATTATCATCATTACCATGTGATAAAGTGTGGTGTAACAATTAATGTGTATAAAGTATATTGGTTGTAAAAGTTTGAAAATAGAGAAGTGAAAATATAAAGTTTATTCTCATAATTTATTTTTCTTTTTTAATTAGGGTCCATTTGATTAACTATTCCATGAATAGCAAATATCATACAAGCCGGTCTGATCGTTGCGCCTACATGGACCATGCCTATTTATATGCCAAGCACACTTTGTGCATCTTAAATAATCTCTGGAGTCTTTATATATATCAAACCACTTTGTTTTTCCATCAAAGTTCATGCCGCAGAAGAACAGCGTAGTCCCCCAAAAATTCGGTATGAATTTGAATCCATATATTCCATTAGGAGGAAGTTTATGGAATCCAAGATCGTCGTCTTTGGATTTACAGTGAAGACCAAGACTCGAACCAAAACTCAATGTGTTGTTGATAGTAACATTTACTTCTTCATCCCAAAATCCAGCAACGCACATTGTCATGATAAAAAACACAAGCAGAAAAGAGGTTGCAATCCTAAGGTACAAACCCTGCATATTGCTTTCCATGTAATAAGCTTTAATTTCTTTATGACTAGAAAAAACTAGCTAGGACTATATATGTATATAGAGATTCGTGTAGTTAATTAAATGTTACATTTGTTGTATAATAATCAATAACGTTTACCATTAAGTGGAGCATATTAATATTTAATTTAGGAAGACAAAAGAAACGTAAAAAAAAGCAAGAATGTACTAGCAATAAAGAAACATGTGTCTACGATACCATATTAATTATATGTTAGCGGTTTTGCTATAATGGAAGACGTCGCTTACTACATAATTATATAGATAATTAGATATATGTTTTAGTGAATAAAAAAAAGGGATGCATACATATGCATGTACTCTGTATATAAGGTGTTTAAAGTACATTGCCTATGTTATCTTTAGTCACATAAGAAGAAAAAAAAGAACATAGTATTGCTACTAAACTATTATGACCAATAATATTGTTCCATAACTAAATACATTTTCAGAAATCGACTATCTATAAACAACTTTTCAATCATAACCAATTTTGTGAGCAAAGAATTCATAACAATGATATTTATTTTCAAATTTATATTTACTAACAAGTTGTGATCAAAAGACATTTAATGACTTTTTGCGATTAGTCCAAAAAATTAATAAACAATTTATGATACAGTGTTCTCACTACAAAAAAAATTGATGTTTTGTGACGGAAATCTTTGTGACGGAAATCTTTGTGACGGAAATGTACCCGTCACAAAAAACAGTTTTCTGTGTCGGAAATCAATTTCCGTCACAATTGTAGATTCATTTTTCATTATTTGTGACAGATTTTTTGCCGTCACTAATCCAGCTGGGCGGGAACAAATTTTTGAATTTTTGTTTGCATTTAGTGACGGCAAATGACAAATGTCGTCACAAATTGCCTTCCAAAAATATTAAAAAAATTATTTTCAGTATTGTGTCGGTTACTACCCAGTCACAGTTGATCCAAACAAAAAAAAAAGACTTTTTGTGACGGAAATTACTGTGACGGAAATGACAATTTTGCCCTTGGAGTTAAGTGAAATTGTGAGAGGAATTAAGGGCAATTTTGGAAAGGGAGCAAAATATGAATATCTGGCCTTCTCCTTCCCTGTACGAGCATAACTCCATTTTTTTCCCCATTGTTGTTGCCAAGAAGCTTTTGAGAGAAAAATCTTCAAATTTCTTCAATCTTCTCCAAATAAGCCTTAGAAATAGGTTACCCATAGGTTTTAGGGCCTTTTAAACACTTTGGTAAGGTTTGTTTTAACCAAAAGCCACTCTAGGTGTGAGTTTTGGGGGTTTAACCGAATTTCCTTCTCACCGGAAATTGAGAGATTCCGGCCACCTCTCGCCGGAATCTTTGTATCAAAAGCTTTCTTTCTCTTTCCTTTACAAAACCCAAGTGTTGGAATTGAAGATTAGTGAGATAGGTTAGAGATTTGACAAAAAGGACACAAAGGGGATTTTCGGATTTCTGGAGAAATTGTGAAATTTTGGCTCCAATTGAAGGTAAATCATGTTTCTTATGCTTAATTACATTGTATAATGATAAGCATTGTAGTATAGAGTTGACGAAGGAAAAATTAGTGAAATTTGTGAGTGTTTGGAATTTTTTTGATGAAATTATTGTAATATTTTTATGTTGTTTGAAATTTGACAATTTGATTTTGTTTATGTTGCTGCTGGAATTTATGTGGATTTGGATGTGTTCTTGATGGCTAAATTGTATGAGAAGTAGTACATTGAATGTAGTGCTGGTTAGTGAATGGATAGGAGTAATTACATTCTATTTAATTTTGTTTCTCTTTTAGATAACATTAATAACTTTCAAAGGAAATAGTTTTGGCAGTGGTATGTGCGTTTTGGAGTCCTTTATGTTTTGGCAGCAGATGCAGTGGTCCTCAATCTTATTGTTTCTGTAATAGATTACCATAATAGGTTAGTTCTTCTTATTTTCATTTCATAAAATACTTCATGTTCTAAATGTTTATATTTCTTTTTAATTTTTAATTTTGATTTTATAATATTTGAGATTATTTGGGATTGTTTTAAATTAAAATTAAAAAAAAAGTATAATAAAATATAATAGAACTATTTTTATGTTTCAATTGCATTTTTTTTTTCAATTTAGTTTTAAACAGTCAAAAATAATCTCAATACTATAACATCAAAAGGAAAAAAAAAATTGAGCTTGGTCTTGGTGGTTATATTTATGCTACCACCTCCTCTGTTTTATTATGGTGGTATTCTTATAATATTGATTTCTGGTCATAAATTCTTTTGCAATAATAATTTCTTCATATGGTTCTCTAATATTTTCTTTAATCTTCTTTAACTGTCCCTTTAACATTATTAAGTATATGTTAATTTACTATATTTCAGGGGATATAACAAGGTAAAGTCTGTGGTTATGTATTTTTTGTTCTAAATCTGGTCATTTGATGTAACAAGGTGGTTCAGTACAGGTGAGATTTCAGCCAAGAATTGGACGTTTAATGGCTGCAGTGGCAGGGAATATTTTGTCTGTCTTTGATGTTGAGAATGACTGACATACACATTCATTTCAGGTGTGTGTGAAGAATGTAAATGTCCCTATAATTCTAAACATTCAAGTGTACTATTGGCTGAGGTGCAGCCATGTTATCATTGAAATTAAGATAACCTTAAGCGTGTTTTATATGAAAAGTGCTTTTTGCATTATATCAATTTCACATGCTTATTATCTTCTGCTGTGAGAACCTTAAATTCTGCTCCAGTCTTGATATTATATTATCAATCAGGTCTAATTTCTATTTTGTAGCAAGAGTTACTTTTTGTTATTTCTTCTATGTTGACACTACCATGTTACCTGCAGAATTAAGAGATGTGCTGCTCCCACAAGCTTTCAGCTCTCGGCAGTCATGAAGCTTTTTGAATTCTCTTGGTTCACTACAATAATACATGAATTTCTTTGTTATTTAACTAATTACTTTTCATGTTTATGAAGTTCAATTATTTTAGAAGAAGAATGCTAGTATTTTAATTTTTTTTCCAAATAAATTGTCATTTTTTATATTTGCTTGCATAGACAATGTGAGCATCCATGTCCTATAAACTTGCTAATTATCCTGAAAGAGATGTTGCAAGTGTCAGTCTGTCACTGATGAAGTCGCATAGGTAGAAACAAGTCAGTGTGTCTATGAGCATGCAAATGCAAAGCTGGTCACAAAGAGAGGAGAGTTTTAAGCTAAAACCAACCATGAAGGTAAAAGAAATTCAGATCTGTTAATATCACGTTTTTATTTTTGGTTTGCATATTTTGATTTAATTGCTTATTCTCATATTGACAGTTACATATTAACAAAAGGCTCTTGACTTTTATGGTACATTTTTACATCATGAAGGTAAAAGGGTCTATCAATCTATCTATTTATTTACCTATGTTATTCTAGTTTGTCTCCATCTATGTATCTATGTAACTATTTATTTTATTCTAGTTTGGCTCCACTTTATTCTATTTTGGCTTACACATTGTAGTTTGGATATATCATTATCCTTCTCTATTGGTTCTTGTGATAGGCATATTTTAGAGTTTAATTAATACCCCTGCTTTTATTTCATGGAAGATAAAATAACATTTCAAGGCATGACATTCAAGTGAAGGTGAATACTCTTCCTATTTATTTAATATATCTTACATATCTTCTCTGGCTTTTTGGTTTCTTTGTTGTTAGTTCGTTGAACATGGATTGAGTTTTTCTTAAGGTTTCTATGTATATTTTTCAGACTTTTCTGTCTTAATTTGGTTGAGACCAACTAATTATATGCCATGTTTAAACATAAAGTTTGAGTCTGGTAGGATATTGATTGATGCAATCATTTTTCTATTGAGTGAAGTGTACTAAAAGTCTTATAAGATTAAAATATTTTTAGTAAGAACTATTTTTTTTTTTATTCAGCCACTTTGCAATCATTTTTTTTTATACTAACTGGTCTTGATTTGGCTATTTACTGTTTTTTATTTATTTATTTTATTTGTATATTAATTTATGGTTCATGTGACTTAGGCATTCATATCAATAAGGGTTTATTGGCTCTTGGCAATGTAATAAGTGCTTCATTGAAAGAAGTTCGATACTTATATCGGAGCATTGAAAGTAGTTTGTTTACAAATTTTGGTGACTATTTGAGGTAATGCACTACACATTGGTTTAAAAAGTGAGGGGTGGCTTGCCCTGTTTTTGTCAAAAAGATAAGTCTTTTTGAATTGACATATCTAGCATTGGCTTCTTGTTGCTATTACTAATCTTATAAAGGTTGGAGCTTATTTAATTTTAGTTCAACACAACACACATTTCATTATAGATTATGATTGGTTAAAGTACATTAAGTGACATTTTAGGTGTTATTTTGTTTGAGCTTTGCTGTATGATGTGCATATACATGGTTTAATGGGTGTCAAATTTACAGCGGTTATGTATTGCTAGATTCATCAGTGATGAAGTATATATGTGCAGGTGTGTAATTTGCTCACGGTGATGACTTTTATTATTAGTTAGTAACTTAATTTAATTTCACAGTTGAAAGAAAAAAAAAAGGGAGTGAATAGAAAGTTAATACTGGAGAGGAAAAAGATGTGCTTAGTATTGGTATTGCTGCTTGTTTTGTCACCTTATATGATCATTTAATTCATTTTGTTTTCACATTTTCTTTTTAATTGCTTGTTATTCTTTACTTTTTTATTTTTCTCCCTTTCTCTTTTGAAAATACATATTCTTACCCTTTTTTGTGATGATTTTCTAGGCTGGATATCCCAAAAGGAATAACTTATCTTACAAAACTTAGGCAGCTAGATCGTTTTATGAGCCTCCTTGTAAGCCGAAGCCAAGCTCAAGAAGTTAATAGCATTTAACGAGAAGCATGTTGTGAAATTTGAACACAATCTCAACATATGCTGTTTTGGTATGTAGATGGTTATTTTTTGAGGGACACATGGTAGTGTGATGTATTGGAAATTTTTTCAATGAAGCATGTAATAGGACAAGTGCTTAGCGAATAATTTTTGAACACTTTATATCAAATGTTTTAATGTTAAATGAATTTTACAATGTTGTTTGACTATTTATTCTTTTTGAGTTGTACTACTTACTGATCATATTCAATGACCTGTGTTTGAATGGAAGAGACCATATTAACATTAAAATGGGTGAATAAAAATAACTGAAAAAAATGTAAAGTTTAAAAAAAAAAAAAAAAAGGCCTACTGTGACGGTATAGATTGTCACAGTATGTTTATTGTGACCGTTTACAGTCACAAAACCGTCACAAATATGAAATTGTGACAATTCATATCGGTCACTAAATCAATGCAATATATCATTGTTTTCACAAGTGACGGTATCTAGATCGTCACAGTATGTTTACTGTGACGGTCTATCGTCACAAGACCGTCACAAATATTATATTGTGACGGACCAAATTTCGTCACTGAAATCCTGCCGGCGGCGACTCGCCTGAATGTCAAAATTTCCATTAATATTTGTAACCAACTAATGCCGTCACATAAAGGCAATTTTTTGTTACGAGGAACAGTATTCCGTCACGGAAACCCTTTTGTGTCGTGGCTATTGCGACGGAAGTGTGACGGATACTAATTCGTCACAGAAAGTGGTTTTAGCGACGATTCCATCACATATACTATGCCTTGTGACGAATTTGCTTCCGCCACAAAACCCCCGTTTTTTTTGTAGTGTCTTGTGATACCAAAATAAAAGATGGGTTACATTTAGAAGTTATAAAACACCTAAAGTGCTCCCCACAATAATTAATTGAACTCTAATTGCAAGGAAAAATGGAGAGCCAGACTCACATCAAATCTAATATAAATAAAACTTCAATTATATTGGTCCAACTCAATTGGTTAGCTGGTCTAATAAGTCAGCTTAGTTAATTAGTTTATTATCAAAAAAAAAAAAAAAGTCGGCTTCCTTAGTTTTACAGCCCAGCTGATGTTAATGAGTTAGTTTAGTAATTTTGTTAGCCAAATCAGCTTCATTAGTTTTGAGTTTGTTATCTGATAATTAAGCTGTGTGATTAAACTCTATATAAGCTAAAACAAGCTTATTGACTGTATTCATGGATTACATTCTGAAAAGAATCTAATGCAGAAACATTATTTTTCTTAAACATCTTTTAATTTCTATTTCTACGTTTTCCTTCATTTTTCTCATATGCATGTGGATCATTGACTTTGAGCATATCGACATTAGATAAGAAAATTTATGTATATATATATATATATTATATTTATTGTTTCTTTTATAAAATTTTAATACTCTTATAGGAGTATTAGAAATAATAAAGAGGAATAAAACTGAAAGAATGTAATTAACATTAATAACAAATTGAAACCCAGGAATAAATTAGGGATATTTAACAGTAGTTGCCTGCTCCATAGAGTAACTGCCAGAATTTGCCAGACCAGTGTGATATATTGCATTTTTTATTTTGAAATTTATTTTCTTAGAAAATTATTTGAAATTTTCCTTTAAAAAAAAATGAAAACTAATTTTTTTTTTATCATAGTTGAAAATACAAAAATAATTCAGAAGAACAGGTGAAACGCAAGAAGTTTTATTAATTATAATATTTTTGCCCTAAAAGCAACACACGCAAAAGGGATAATCCATCGATGCATATCGTATTACACCGATAACAATAATCAAACACTTATTTCTTAAAACACATATAAGAAGGAATTTCAGTACCATTCCTTATGCTAGACATTGAGAGAGTATTAATTAATTTGTTGCCAAACAAAAGCAACATTTGAAAAAATGGCAGAGATATATCATAGGTTCCATGGATAGCAAAAGTCATACGTGTGGTACGAAAAGTCGTACCTACACGCACCGTACATATCTATACGCCAATCACAGAATGTGCAATCATCTCTGCTTTGCATATATATATCAAAATACTTAGTTTTTCCATCAAATTTCATGCTGCAGTAGAATTGTGTAGTCCCCCATAAATTCGGTCGGAATTTGATTTCATAGGTTCCATTAGGAGGAAGCACATGGAATCCAAGATCGTCGTCTTTGGATTTACAGTGTAGACCAAGACTCATATCGAAACCTATATTATTGTTGATACGAACAAGTATTTTTTCCGGCAGAAAAGATCCTGCATCGCACACTGTTATGATAAAAACTACAAGCACAAGAGGACCTGCAATTCTAATGTAGAAACCCATGTTGCTTAATGTGCATGTAATATTAAGTTATAATTTCTTTGTAAGCGGAGGAAACTTATACATACATACGTATAAATGTATATATTTGTACAGATTTGTGTAGTTAAAGGCTATGTTTATTGTATTTAAGTGGTATAATAGTTATTGTCCTAGTGACGTTTACCTATAAGTCGAGCATTAATATTATATTAAGGAAGAAAAAGGAAACAGAAAAGCAAGAATGTATATATATATATATGCATGTACAAGCTATAAGGTGTTTATTACAAAGACTGTTATCTATACTCACTATATGTTTTGGGACTAAAAATATTAAATTGTGAAACTGCAATGTATTTTGGAAGCAAAAAGGAAACGTGGTTTTAAAATCACCGCTCGCCAATTTATTTTAAAAATAATAGTAACTAACATTTATGGTAAGATCTTGCATATTCTTGATTTTTGATTTGCCAGACAGTAGTTACTTTTCTTTTTTCTTTTTTTGATAATGATCTTAAATTTGATTTTTTCCACAAAAAAAAAAAATTACGGACAGGACAAAAATTATCATAATTTTTTTTTAGGAAAAAGAATATTGTCATAGTTGAAAATTAAAAATAATTCCGAAGAACAACTGGTGAAACATATATATGAAGTTTTATTACTTATAATTTTTTTCCCCTTAAAACATAGAAAGGGATAATTAATATCATATTACACCAAGAACGATAATCAAACACTTACTTCCAAACCAGTAGAAGAAGGAATTTAAGTACAATTAATTCCTCCATTCTACGCACGGTGAAAATTAGTGAAAATTAAACTCAGAAATTAATTAAGTCTTCCATCGAAAGCAAGAGTCATATAGGCTTGTCCAATTGTTCAACTTACACGCACCACTCCTATCTATACGCCACTGGCAGAATGTGGCCCATAGTCTTTCTCTGCTTTGGATGTATTTATCAAAAAGCTTTGTTTCTCCATCCAATTCCATTCTGCAGAAGAACAGTGTGTTTCCCCATAAATTCGGTCGGAATTTGATTTCAAAGTTTCCATCTGAAGGAAGTACATGGAATCTAAGATCATCATCTTTGGATTTATAGTGAAGACCAAGACTCATACCGAATCTTAGATAGTTGTTGATACGAACAGTTGTTTCTTAATTTCAGCTTTAAAAATCTAGCATCGCACATTGTTATGATAAAAAACAGAAGCAGAATGGGAGCTGCATTGCTTTGCAAGTAGTAAGTTCTAGTAATTTCTTTGCGACTAGAGAAAACTAGGGTCATACATATACATACATATATATATATGTGTGTGTGTGTGGATTTGTATAGCTAAAGGTTATGTTTGTTGTATTTAAGTGATATATTGATTAGTGACGTTTACCAATAAGTTGAACATTTATATTACTAATTTTAGGAAGAAATTAAGAGGAAACGGAAAAGCTCTTATAGTGTTTAGAAAGAAAATAGTCATGATATGTTTTGTAACTAAAAGTACATAAAGCAACTAGAAAATATTTTCGAAAGCCAAAAAAAGAAAAAAAAAAATAGTACGCCTTGCAATTTAATGTGTGCTAAAGCTAGCTTTTTTTTTTGGTAATAAAATTGCGTTGAGCACAAAAAGGGGTCAAAACAGCAGATTACGACCGAGGAGGAGGTCAAATTAGCATCCTCGGCCACAAGAAGAGACAAAATATCTGAAGGAGCTCAAATAGTACGCCTTGCAATTTAATGGGTACTGCACTAAAGCTTGCTGTTTATATTATTGGATTATATATATATATATATATATAAGAATATATATATATATACACATTCACCAAAAAAAGAATATATATATACACACATATATATTCTTATTATATTGGACTTGACTGGGCTTTGTAATTTTGTCCACATCTAATTAAGGTGTCTGTACTGTATTTAAAAATGCAAAAATTATATAGAGACACAATGTGAAGAATTTAATTTAATTTTTTTTTGTATTTTTCCCATTTAAAATTAATAAAATTAAATTATCAAACAAAGTACATAATATAAGACTGAAATTTGATGTGTGGAAAAGCTTCTTGTTGATTATTGGATTTCCCATTTATATAAATATATATATATATATTATTATATTGGACTTAACAGTCAAACATTAAGTAGGCTTTGTAATTTGTCGATATTTAAAGAGTCCATATTTGGAGCTTAATGTAAAGCTGAAAAGCCAACTTTGCCCATCAAAGAACCCAACTCTCCCTTGGTCTTTCTAGAGAGAGAATCTTGGGTTTTTGTACGAATACTCATCCCTGAAAGAAAGTAAAATAAAAAGCCATTAAAAAATTTTATAATTATATCCACAATTACTGTTCATTTAGAATTTCATTTTCTAAATACGTTTTGTCTTCAACTTTTGTACATTCAAATTCTAACAAAACCCATCTATTATATTTAACTCTTTCAAACGTTATAAATTCAACTAAAAAAATAAAATATTCATTTTAGGTATTTTATAAATCTTTACAAATTCTATAAAGTATCCGTGAAGAAAAAATTAAGGATATTACCCCATGACCCAGGAACGAGAAAAAAAATAAATTAAAAAGCAAACAAATTTTGAAAACCATATCCGTTGACATCTCCGAGGGACCGTTTTCTGGGAAAAAAAAATTTAATACCATAAAAATCTTAACCAGTCTAACTTTCAAGCAGACCCAAAAAACAAAAAATTTCCATCATTATATATTATCCCATTATTACCTTGGCATATCGTACTTAATAACATATTTCTATTCCATCACATGAACAGTAATTTATATAACTTTCTCTTAAAAATAAGAAAAAATTATAAATAAAAAATTCCAAAATTAGCATATAATCATAAATATATATATAGGAAGAGAAATAAAAATAAAATAGTTTTATTATTCAGTCTAACTCATAAGAGATTGATATATGAATACATATGACTTTGATATAGTAAGAGTTTTGCGAGGACTTTATAATAAAGATGTCATTTATGGCAAGTTATGTCATTATGTTGATTATCACATAGAAAAAATAACTTATTAATCAAAATTTAAATAATCTTTTTATAATAATACCGATGAGATTTCAGACAATTTTTACTTCCCTAATTAAAACTTATTTAAAAAATAAAATATATTTAAATAAGTTAATATTATTTAGATGACTTGTTTTGTCTAATACAAAATTTTTATTATAAGGTATTTATCACATCTTTATTATATTAAACTCTTTCTCTCTCTCTCTCTATATATATATAGTTAAACTATTAGTAAATATACTTAGCATTTTGTTATATTATTGTATGAAATTCAAAAACTATAATTCAATGATAAATAATATAAATAGTTTAAATGGCTAAAAACTATTGATGGCTTATTTATTTATTTATTTTTTAATTATCACTTAATTTTAACTTTTAAATTTTATACTCAGACATATAAGATGTCAAGTGTAGCTAAAAATAGCATGACTATATATATAACCACCTTACCCTAATAACATTATAGAAATTACATCACCAAGCAGGGAATAAAAATAATATTGTTGTTTAATTAATGATCATATATATTTATATATATAGCAAGAGTAATAAAACAATTAAACTATGAATTAATACATATTTATTAGATATTATTGTGTGTGTATATATATATATAAATAAAATCACTTGTTCCATGGATAACAAATTTTTCTATCGTTAAAAACAATGCATGGTTGATCAGGCTTTATACTCCAAACACAAGTGTCACAAGCATCAGCGTCTCTAGATTGAATAAATGCATCAAAGTAATGGAATGTGCCTGGCCATTCCACCGAGCAGTAGAATTGTGTGTTTCCCCAACCACTTGTCTTAAAATGGAACCCCCATTCTCCATCAGGTGATACATTTTGAACCCCAAGATCGTCATCCTTTGATTTACAATGGAGGCTCAGATTCATTCCTCCACCAACATCGTTTCTGATCATAACAACTTTTTTCTCTATGCTCTCTGCAAAAACCCAGCTCGATATATAAAACACAATAATCACCATAATAATCAGGGAGGCTGTGCTTTTAGTGAATATGGAAGCCATTTATGTTTGTATATTTTTCTATACCATTATACATGCACATGTATATATACATACATATATATATATATACACTAGTAATTAATATAAACTTTGATTTATTATTTTGGTTGCTCAAGTCTTGAAATGTGTTATTTAGAGCTATATATTTGGCAATATCATAAATTTGTATTTATATGTTTATTTGTATATAAGAATATGGTCCTTTTGGTGTTGATGCTAGTGATATGAAAATTGATAATCTGAACATATTTAGTGTTTACAAAACCTGATTTTGAATAGTTCACCAAAAAAAAAAAAACTGATTTTGACTAAATTATCTTAATAAACTAAGTGATTTCCAGAAGCAGATTAGTTGCTTTGTTGGATTCTATTTTCCTTATATTCAGACATCTTTTTTTTAATAAACTTTTCAAATATGTACCTACCAGATCCTGATTAAATCAATTAATGTCAGTATCAAATTGGCCCAAGTGGTTATTCTTAATTATATGGGCCTGCGGTTACCGCTTAGTCACCACATAGTCAAGTCAAGCGAAGTGCCAAAAAAGGAGAAATGCAACAAACACCATAATTTAGGGACAACAGTGTCCAAAAATAAAAACATGGTTAAAGTAGGCCATGGTTAATTATTGAATTGTAATTAGCTACTGCTGAGATTAATTTTGTAGCTGTAGGTAGAGAATTAGTCACGCACCAATTTCTATTACTTATACACACAAAATTAATTAAATAGCTAAATAAAAAACAATGGCAAAAACCGTTTATTTGCTATAATAATGGTTTGTAGCAATTGCTAACTTTTTTTTGTAGTGAGGTGCTAAACAAGTTAAGAGACTAAAAGTTCAGATAATTTTTCTCCTTATTAACCTCAATCAAAATATCTAGATTTTGATTAGCTCTTAAGTTTTCCAACGTGATAGAGCCTAGACCCTAAGGTGGATTTGTTTAGGCACTTGGGCAGAAGCTCAATTAATAAAAATTCTTATCAATCAGATAAAGCTAGATCACACACATTAATGTATTTTTAAAAGACTTTTTTTTCTAAAATAAAAAAATATATTCTTTATGATAAAGAGTAAAATTTTAAAGGTCTTACATTTATTGCTCTACTTATATTCTCTTTTCTTATTTATAAATTAGCTTTCAAGTGTTATTAGAGAGTGAAAGATGATGAATTTGTGCTACATTAAATTTAAATACTGATATTAAAATAAAAAGTGGATTTCACTTTCAAATTTCGTGAATCAAACCAATTTATTATATTTAAAAGTTATAATCAACTCATGTTTTTAAAGATTCACTCTTTAAAATAAAAAGCATGAAATATTTAAAAAGGGCTTGAGATGCTCTTGACTAAAGAAATTAGGATTTTATATATAGGCATTCAAATTAATAGTTTGGGCCGGTTTGTGTGCTAGCTAGTAAAAATGAGCTGGACTTCAAAAGTCTCTGTTTCTAATGCAAGATTGGCCTGTACTATATAGTATATAAGTCCTTTAAAAATCCATAGAATAGATATTCCCTCTTCTTTTTTTCTTTTTTTTGAAAAGAAAATCCATAGATATTCTTGATTTTATTTTATTTTATTTTTTAACAAAAAAAAGACATAAATTATATTAATATAGTACTCATCAATAATCACAATTCAATTTTTGGTTGAAACTTGCACTGTTATTGCAAAACCACACTTGAATTTCTTCTCACTATTCTCCTAGCCATGAATTTCACATTCCATATGACAATGACAATCAATGTTAACCTGCAGGACCAGGATTTTATAAGGTGGAGCTAAAAAAGCTCATCTCAAGGAAACAAAAAAAGAAAAAAATAATAATAATAATTTAATCCATTTACCCTATCATAGCAAGGGAAGTTAATATTCAAAAGGTCTTATTTAGTGTAATTAAGGAAGTGTTTGGCAAAAACACATAATTAAGCATTCCAAATTAAGCAACAAACAGTATCCAAATGCAAATAGTATCAATGCTGGTTCCACTTGAAACAAAGAGTTCTATCAGCATATAACTGGCATGGATTTTGATTTTTTATACTCCATAAACATTGGGTGCAACTATCTCTATCATCAATATATGCATCAAAATAATGGAGATTCCCTGCCCACTCAACTTTGCAGAAGAACCGTGTGTTTCCCCAGAAATTGGTCTTGAATTTGAATTCCCAAACTCCACCAGAAGGAATCACTTTCAGACCCAGATCATCGTTTTTCGATTTGCAATGCAGCTTCAGAGTCTGATAGCCCTTAAGATCATTGATGAACTTCACATGGACTGTCTGTGGAAGAAATACAATTGCATTGCAGCTTTTCATCATCATCATCATGTGGCTCATCATAATTAACACAGTAACGAGCATTTTAAGAGTTGGTTTTCTAGCCATTTATATTTTCTTGCTGTTTTTTTGTAACTTCTTCCTGGGAAGGGAAGAATTTGAAGATTATATATTGGATTTTTATTCTTATTTTCTTATACGATTTATTAATTAGAGAGTTGGTAATTAATGTCTATAATTTGTATGTACGTGGGTAATAAATTTATTGCAATTGGGAGAAAATGGGAATAATTAGCAGATATGTTGGTATACACATCTTTGTTTTGCTCAACTTTTCCATTAATTTTTTTATATTAAAAATGTAACTGAATAAAAGCAATACTACATTTAATGAGATTGTTGACTTTTACCAAGCATTAATTTCAAAAAATTTGCTAAAGATATATATGTATATTAATTTTGTTAATGAATTTTCTTTTATAAAGTTAAGAGTGATGTCCTAAAAGGGCTAATTACATAACCATTAATTTTTTTGCATTTTACTCCCTAAATTAAAAAAAGAAAAGGGTTTTATTGCGATTTTTTTTTTATCAGACTACTTCAATTATGCGTAACTAAGCGTAATCCACAGCAGGATACGAGAACTTTTGCATTAACGAGTAAAGAAGTTATTGTTTCGTAACGCATATTTGTTTAGAGATTAAACCATGTACATATGAATAGTGTGCATTCACATAATTAATTTCCATACCACCCATGTGTACACATTAGTAAAGAAGTCATTAATTATTGCTTCAAAAAAATTATTTATTATTTATTTATATTATATTGGGGGCGGATGGATTCAAATTGAAAATTGTCTTTTGATAATCAAGATTAATTTTTAGCAAAGTTAAGAATAATACTATAAACTCCTCGCGCATATATGATGCTAAAATTTCTCTTCTTAATATATAAAAGAAAAAAAAAATAGTATAAAAAGTTAAATATAATGGATTTATTGTATTCTTGTTCAATTAAACCAAGAAGTAGATATAGACGGAGGAAACAAAATGCAAATAATTAAGCTATGAGTCCTTCCAAGCGAAACAAAGAGTAGCATCCACGTACAGCTGGCAGGGGTTCTGAATTCTTATGCTCCAAAAACAATTCTTGCATAAATCTCTTCGCTGTATATAAGCATCGAAGAAATGGGTGGTTCCAGGCCACATGGCCTGGCAGTGGAAGAGAGTGTTTCCCCAGAAACTGCTCTTGAAGTCGAATCCCCATATTTCACCCGGAGAGATGGTCTTGAGGCCGAGATCGTCGTTCTTCGATTTGCAGTGGAGGCTGAGTTCCATGCCTTCCACTCCCAGATCGTTCCTGAAATGCAAATGAACTTTATGCGGAAGTATTCCAGCACTACCACTCTCTGCGTCGCACAGTATCACCATCGTTTGGATCATTATGAAAACGCAAATTAGCATTTCCAGGGTTGCTTTTCTATCCATACTTGCTTAATTATTTCTGTAAAGACAACCTTGCAGGGGTATATATATATATATATATAAATATAAACATAATGTTTCATTTTTCTTTTTTTGGTAAATATATAAACATAATGATCCTGGATGAACTGTAATCGTTAGGGACTTGCATTTTATTTTATATATAAATTAATTATACTTATAAAGTTTGGTTCGTGTAACATTTAAAATGCATATAGGTTTTCGGAAACAGTTTTCAAAATTGCGAGTAATAATTCATCGTTAGTCACAATTTTTATTTTAGATTTATATCTATATATAGATGAAGAGTATATAACATGATAGTAACGGATTAGTAGTAAATAGGGAATTGAATTTAATTGCAATATTGAATATTAAAGGTATAAGCAGATGTAAATTGGAAATTAATATACATACAACGATTCAAATTTCGTCCTTTTTTTATTTTTTTCTTTGCCGCCATCCTTATCTATGGTGTCATCTCATTTAAAAAAAATTAATACAAAAGTATAATAAAGTAAGTGAAAACAATAATAATAATTGCTTTTTAAGATGAGGCAAAATTTTAATTAGGAATAGGGAGAGTAAAATTGGACAGAAGATTGCACTCCAATACATACACATTTTTGCTTATTCGACATTCCATAATTTTTAAACGCTGCTTATAAATTTTCACACAGCCATAACTGCCATGCAAAAATATATATATTTAAGGTTCTACTTTCTGATACTTTTTTTTTTTGGTGAATGTTCTACTTTCTGATACAAGACTGAATTGTAATAGCATGTTCTATGAAAATACCCAAAGTTGTCCATACTAGTTCATGTTATGGCGGCATGCCTGATTCTGAGTTATAGTTTAAAAATTATGATCAAAAGATTGATATATATATATATATATAGTCAAGTTACTATCAAGTATACTTGATAGTTTTTAACATATTAAATCTTAAATAATATTAAAATATGGCTGAAATGGCTAATAATTTGACTTCTCTTTTATCTATCTTCACTTCACCTCTCTCCTTCTCGCACGTTTTTTCTATAGTGAAGAGATTTTTTGTCTTTTTCTACTCTCTTTCATTTTTCCTGATTTGCAAAGCAATACCCATTGGACCACAAGTATATTTATATTTCTATTTTTTTTTTTTCAATTTTTTTATTGTCATACCCACTTTGTACTTTTTCTTTTTTATATGTGCAATTTCATCTTCTTCTTTTTTTTCTTCCGTGGAGGATGATCTTTGAAGAAGAAGATAGAATAAAATGATGATTTGAGTATCTGTGGCATACGGGTGGAGAAGAAGAAGAAGAAGAAAAAATATAATTTTCTCTTTAATTTTCTATTTTTATTAGTTTATAAAAATGTTTTCCATTGAATTCAATGAAAAAATGTTATAGCGTTTTGAATTGCTTGAAATCTGTAATTTCTTCTCCTGGCTTATTTATTAGATTTCTCCTCTTATTTTATTTTTTGTGTTAAATTTACTTGCTAACATAATAATAATTTAATAATAATAAAATATATATATATATATATATATACATATAACTTTTCAGAGAAGGCCAAGCCAAGCATATTAATATTGACCAAAAAAAATTAAGTCGAAGAAGTCGCTCACACCATGGAGTCGGACAAAAAATACATGTTTCATAGATCAATCTCCACGGAAGGAAAAAGAAAAAAAAAAATGAAATCGTACATATAAAAAAAAAAGTACAAAGCGGGTATGACAAAAAAAATTGAAGGAAAAAAAAATATAGAAATCTAAATATATCTAAATATAGAAATCTAAATAAATATATAAATATAGAAATCAAGAAAAATGGAAGAGAGGAGAAAAAGGCAAAAAATCTCTTCAGCATAAAGAAAACGTGCGAGAGGGAGAGATGTAAAGTGAAACTAGATAAGAGTGAAGTCAAATTATCAAATGCTTAAGCCATTTAAGTGATTTTTTTAATATTATTTAACATTTAATTTTAATTTTTGAATTACATACATTAAGTTAAAAACTATCAAGTATTCTTGATAATAGTTTGATTGTATAAATATTTAAAGTTTTTCTCCTGTCTTGAGATCTTTGATTTTTTTCACCTGGTAATCCATGATGAAAGGGATTCCCATCCCAGATAAAAAAAAAAAAAATCCAAAATTCCTATAACCTGCGAAATCAACCCTTTAAATTTAGTTTTGAAAATAGATCAGCCCAATTAAATAAGGTTGGAAAATTAATTTAAGAACCTTATATAGCATAACACTCTAAAAGACTTGTTATGTAATCGTGTTAAGCAACGAAGACAATTTAATTATAATCCATCACAAAAATAATAAAATAATAAAAAATCCACAAATGAGATCAATTGAATGTATTTACGTACCCTTAACATAACACTCTAAAAGACTTGTTGCGTAACGCATATACGTTTAGAGGTTAAATTAATTATGCGTATTCACATAAGTAATTTCCATACCACCCATATGTACATATTAGTAAAGAAGCCATTGATTAGTGCTTCAAAGAATTTATTTATTATTTATTTATATTGTATTTGGGGCGGGTGGATTCAAATTGAAAATAGTCTTTTGATAATTAATCAAGATTTTTAAGCGAAGTTAAGAAAAATAATACACTATAGTCTATAACCTACTCGCGCAGGTTCTGCTAAAATTTCTCTTCTTAATTTATAAAAACAAAGTTAAAAGCAGTATAAAACCTAATTTAAAATTGAAAAGACTATATAAGAGTTAAATATAATGAATTTACTGTATTCTTATTCAATTAATCCAAGAATCCATATATATAGATGGAGGAAAGAAAATGCAAATAAATTAAGCTACGAGTCCTTCCATGCGAAACAAAAAGTAGCATCTGTGAAGAGCTGGCATGGGTTCTGAATTCTTATGCTCCACAAACAATTCTTGCACGAATCTCTTCGCTGTATATAAGCATCGAAGAAATGGGTGGTTCCAGGCCACATGGCCTGGCAGTGGAAGAGAGTGTTTCCAAAAAAACTGCTCTTGAAATCGAATCCCCATATTTCTCCCGGAGAGATGGTCTTGAGGCCGAGATCGTCGTCCTTCGATTTGCAGTGGAGGCTGAGCTCCAAGCCTTCCACTCCGAGATCGTTTCTGAAATGCAAATGAACTTTATGCGGAACTAGTATTCTATCACTGCCACTCTCTGCGTCGCACATTATCATCATCGTTCGGATCATTATCAACACGCAAATTACCATTGCCAGGGTTGCTTTTCTATCCATACTTGATTAATTATTTCTCTAAAGACAACCTTGTAGGGGTATATATAAATATAAACGTAATGGTTAATTTTTCTTGTTTTGGTAAATATATAAACATAATTGTCCTGGATGAACTGTAATCGTTAGGGACTTGCATTTTGTTGTATGTATAAATTAATTATAATTAATTCGTGTAACATTTTAAGTGCATTTAGGTTTTGGGTAAAGTTTTTATTTGCATCTACTGCATAATTTTTTTTATGGGATCCACATGCATTGGTTTATCGCTGTACATATCTAAGAGGTGGATTTATACGGGATCCAATGAATTTTATAATTCTTTTTTTTTTCTTTTTTTAGCTTTGCGACTTGATATATAAACAATTATACATATAAGTATAGTTGTTGGAAAAATATTCTAACAAGGGGGCGTATATAGTTTTGCGGCATGCCAAATAAAAATGATTTTAAATTTATTACTAATAACATATTAGTGATAATTTTTATTTTAATAAATAAAAACATTTTTATTTTAAATACATATATATTTAGATGAAGAGTACATAACATGATTGTAACCGATTAATAGTAAATAGGGAATTGTATTTAATTGCATATTGGATATAACGTCGTAGGCTGATGGAATTAAAATGAAAATTAATATATATACAATTATCCAATTTTGTCCCTTTTTTTATTCTTTTTCCTTGCCGCCATCCTTATCTACTACTGATACGGTGTCACCTTATTTAAAAATATTAAAGCAAAAGTATAATAAAGTAACTGAAAACAATAATAATAATTGCTTTTTAAGATGAGGCGAAATTTTAATTAGAATAGGGAGAGTAAAATTGGACAGAAGATTGCACTCCAATACATATACGTATTTTGCTTATTCAGCATTCCATAAGTTTTAAACATTGCTTGAAAATTTTCACACAGCCATAATTGTTATGCAATAATATACTTTCTGATACAAGAATGAATGTAATAGCCTGTCCTATATGGAAATACAGAAAATTGTTCATACGGTGGCATGCTTGATTCTGAATTACATGTTAAGCAATGAATAATTATAATCCATCACAAAATATATATATATATATATTCTACAAATGAGATCAATTGAATGTATTTACGTACCCTTATCATATAAATGAAGGGGGTCATTAGTCAAAGTTCTTATTCAATTAAACTAATGAGGATAATTTGGAACAGGAGAGCACAAACATCAACATCATAGAATCTCACTAGATTTCCAATTATAACAAACAGTTTTATCCTTGTATAACAGACATGGATTGGCCACTCGTATACCCCAAAAGCAAGTAGTACAAGCATCTCTTCTCTCAATGTAAGCATCAAAGTAATGGGACGAGCCTGGCCATTCTACCTGGCAGTAAAACAGTGTGTTTCCCCATAAACTCACCCTGAATCCGAATCCCCAAACTGCCCCTGGAGCTATCACTTGAGGACCCAGATCGTCGTCCTTTGATTTGCAATGGATGTTCAGATTCGACCCAATTCCAAGGTCATTTCTGAAATGCAAATGAACGTTATGCGGGACGAATAAAATTGCATCGCAGCTTATCATCATCATCGCCACCATATGGATCATCATTCCTGAAACTATGGTTGGTTTTCTAGCCATATTTGCTGTTTTAATTTGTAAGTTCCTTCTTATACTATTACTTCGAGAAGTTGATAATATATATGTATATATAAAACTATGTACGCTTATGGTTTTGAAAAATAGTACGTCTTAAATTTAATTATTAATTAAAGTTATATTTGGCAATGTACAGATGTGAATCATGCTGAGTATATTGGGAGAAAATAGAAATATAATTAAGAGGCTGCCATACGACATCAATTTTTCTTTCTCAACATTCCATAAATTCTTACATGAAAAAGTAACTGAATAAAGAAGAACATTTTTCATCGTTGCGACACTACCAAGGGTACGTGGTAGAACGACTCGTATGCGAGTCCGTGAACATTTTTCATCGGTGTGACATTATTAATGGGACTCATATCTATGTTGCAATTTAGTAACTTTTATATTAATTATTGTGCATTGAAATATTTATTTTAGGCAGCCATTAATGCTAAGCACGCAATACCATATTTAATGAGTTCATATTCGTTGAAGCAAAACGGAAATGCTCTTTTGTGGCATAGTAATGCTAGTCTACATGTGTACATGTGGGGATATAGGTCAATTGGGAATGAAAATTGAGGGGTCCTAACCCAAAAGGAGCTAGATTTTTGAGACAGTTTTAATCGGGTTTTGAAATTTGGGCTTTTTAATATCTCTAATTAGATATCGGAAAATGTAACTTATATTTTTTATTTTTAGGCAACCTTCAATGCTAAGGGTTACCATGTTTAATGAGTTTATTGAAGTCAAAACGGATGCTGTTTTGTGACTTTGGAGATATTGGTCATTGCGAATGAACAGGTCCTAGCCATGCCATGACAAAGCATTTTAAAAAATTTGACAAATTTCCCCTTTAAATTAAAATATTTGTATTCTTGAATCATCATTAATCATATGACTAATTAACGAGGTCAACTAATCCACTAAGCAACCAGGATTAAAAAAAAAAAAAAAAAAAGATCAATTGAACCTATTTATCTATTACAGATTAATCAAGGGGATTATTGAAAGGCCTTATTCGATTAAATCGGTATTCTTTGCTAACATTTCTGGATCGGTGCTGATCATATAGGGACCATATAGAATTAATAGTCCTTCCAATCATAACAAATAGTTATTTCCTTGTAGAACAGGCAAGGATGCTCCATCCGAATACCCCAAAAACAAACATTGCAAAAATCTCTTGCATCGATGAATATATCAAAGAAATGGGTAGTTCCTGGCCACTCCATCTCGCAGGTGAACTGTGTGGTTCCCCATATATTGGTCCTGAATTTGAATCCCCACACTTGTCCAGGCCCAACCTCTTTAACGCCGAGATCATCGTTCTTCGATTTGCAGTGGACGCTGAGATTCAAGCCTCCCGGAAGATCATTTCTCATATCAACATGAACTTTATGTGGATATAAGAGAGTTGCACCACAGCTTATCATCATTATCGCTGAAACCAGTATTGATAGGGTTGGTTTTCTAGCCATACTTGCTGTTTTGTAACTCTAATTATTAATTAATATATACATATATAATAATATATGAAAGTTTACATTTAATTATTAATTTGGACTTTTGTAATTTGAATATTGCATAAATATGAAAATAACCATTTATGCTTGCTTGCTCGTCTCAACATTCTTTAAATGCTTTCATAAAATGTAACTGAATAAGGCAGTTATTATTATAGGAAATTATGTTTAATGGTTTTTTATACATATAATATATACATTAAATGCTGTGCATGGACATTAATAATCTTTTCTACACCAATGCCAATGCCAAGCTTTAATTTATTTGTTGGGATAGTTGATTTTTCTAAGGCTTTTAAGCTATTTAAATTAGCTAGGTCATTTTATTTTATTTTTTATTCTATTTTTAAAAAGATGTCTATTTTTTTTTTTTTTTTTATGAAAGGTCATCATAAATTAGGGGTAATACTTGAATTACAATATACACCAAATTTAAATTTAAAATATTTTTCCTTGTATAGGAATTACAATTAAAAAATCATTTGATTAATATATGTAAAGAATGAAATTAAAAACGAAAACCTCGATTAATATACTAACCAAATGGGTTAATAACATATATCATAGATTCTTTTTTTCTGATATCAGAAGTGAGGTTTTGAAAAAAAAAAATTCTATGATAAATATTAAAGAAAAAAAATTGCTGTGCTACCATTAGATTTTTAAGGGGAAAAAAGAAAAAACTTCATGTCTCTTTGCGACTTTGGAATGATAAATTAAAAAACGGTTATTTAAAATTAAACATACATTCTTTTTCTTGAAATTTTATTTTTGGACAAAGTTTGTACCATTTTCACATACACTAGCATAACTGTGAGCAAATTTCATGTGTTGGTCTCGTACAGGTTTGTGAAAGGAGACTATATAGTCCCGGGACTACCTGATTATTTTTGCGTAGTAATTGCATATAATTAAGTGCTTGTTTCAAGAAAGTAAAATAATAAATATTGTTCATTATATAAGTGATTGATTGACATTGGCAGATATGTATAAACACTCTGCTAGAAGAGAAAACTAATAATAAAGAAATAAAGAATTAGACTTTCACTTCTTCCAAACATTCTTCATCCGCCACAAATTCATAACTCTGCTTGAATCAAGTCTTCAAATCTCTCTATTAATGAAAGATGGACTCGAGAAAAGTGGCCATCTCAGCGCCTTTGATGAAAGAAGGAAACCACTTTGCTGATAGTTTGGGTAAACGTTTGTAATTGTCATTGAAATCAATGTAGTAAAATCCATATTTGAATTTCAACCCCATTCCCCATTCAAAATCGTCGAATGCAGCCCAATAGAAGTATCCTTTAACGTTCACACCATTGCTTAAAAAAAATTTAATGTTTTTTGCAAATTAATATTCATTCAGAACTGACCAAAAATAAATAAATAAATAAAAACAATCAAACAAACTAAGCTGAGAACTTACTTCATGGCTCTTTTAACTGCTGTTAAATGTCGAAGAATAAAGTTAATTCTATAAGCATCCTCTAAGTATTTTCCAACACTCTGGTTATAGACCTCGTTCTCCTTGACGCCTACAAAAATGGAATAGCCAAAAGACAACATAATTCAGATCTTTAGGTTGTGTATGCATGGATGTATGAAAGTAATAATTTAAGCACATATAAAACCAAGTTCCAACCATTTTCCAAGATATAAATCGTAGGGTTTTCATATCTTTGCTTCATAAACTCTAAAAGTTTTCTTAGCCCATCTGGGTAACCCCCACTTTCCTGCATAATCAATGTAAAATAATAGGCCTTAAAATACGTAGACACCAATAATTGGAAGAGAAAAAACAAAATCAACACTTTTTTGGTTTTTAATTGAAATGAAAGTTTACAATGACTATAATTTTCTTACTTGGTAACCAAGACGCGCTTTGTCTTTTTGATCTGCAAGAATCAAACATGAACAAAGAAAGATAGTTAACTCATTTTGTGAATTTTTTTTTTCTTTCGTTTGTCTACGAGCTAATTATACATTAAAGGTACGGAATAATAATAATAATAATAATAATAATTTACCTACGGTGACCGCCAAAGAATCTACTGAATGGTGCAACACTCCTTTTTGTGAATCAGGAGAATTTTGAGCATATTCTGATACATAGTAATTGATTCCAATAAAATCAGAGCTACCCTTGAGCAATTGTTTCTCTTCCTCAGAAAATGAGGGAAGTCTGTCCTTCACCAATTCTCTCATACTTTTTGGATAATCTCCGTACACTAGTGGCTCCACAAACCTAATAAATATATACCGACATTCCAATTAGTTAATTAATCGCTTAATGTTTTATCAGATAGAACCTAGCTAATTAAGTTTTTATTTTTTATTTTTTTAAATACGAAGTTGAAGAGATTCCAACTGAAAATAATTAATCTAATTGTATAAGTTAATGATATAAAAGAAGGGAAATTACGAACCATCCCAAATGAAAGTCTAATAATCTCTCAGCAGCAGCCTTATCTTCTGCTGAATCTGAATAAGGCTCATAGTAATTTACATTTAGAGCAATGCCAATCTCTCCCTTTTGCGTTGCCTGTAAATTTTACGAATTCAAAAAAAAAAAAATTATAAAATATATATGAAGAAAAAAAAATAAGTTGGAGATTAAGAAGAAAATCGACAAAATTATAATGTGGTTTTTCTAGCTCTTACTTGGAATTTCTCTTTATAAAGCTTAGCAACTGTAGCATGAGCAAGGATTAGATTATGAGCTGCAATGTAAGGTTCTGTGGATGAATTTCCACCAAAGAGACAAAAATCTTTTGAAATAGAACACCTCCCTGGTGGCGCCCAACCATTTTCATACCCGTACAGTGCAAGAATTTTTGGCTCATTAATGGTGGCCCAATTTTTTACCCTATCTCCAAAAGTTTTGAAACAAAATTCACTATAATCTTTGAAATCCTGTCTGAAAACCCCCCAAAAAAAAAAAAAAGAATTATGACATCTTATACATGAAATATTTGTAAATATATATTTTTGTTACACAAAACAAAACTTTAGATTAAGATATTGCTTACATAAAAGATCGACTCAAATATCCTTCATATTTGTCTTGCAAGATTTGTGGTAAATCAAAGTGAAAAATTGTCACACTTGGTTCAATTCCTGCATTTTGAGAAAAAAAGAAAAAAACTGAAGCAATTTCTAACTTGAAATGTAAGATGTGAAAATATATTTCAAGATCTTTCATATATATAGCGAGAGAGAAAGTTTTTATCATCCAGATGAAATTTTCATCTACGCAAAAGCTTTCAGTTTTGCTAAAACTAGAGTTTTAACAATGGATCTGGACGAAAATTTTGTTCGGATAACTGATCTTAGAATTTTCATATATATATATATATATAACTAGATTTTTACCATTAATGAGTAACTGATCAATCAAACTATTGTAGTGATCAACTCCCTCTTGATTTATTCCACCACTTAATGATCCATCTGTATTAATAATTGCAAAACATCATCATATATTATAAAAAGCATTAATGAAGATTAAGCAAATTATAAATTTAATTAATATTAGAAAACTTTACTTGGTAGAATCCTAGTCCAGGCAATAGAAAATCGATATGAATTTACTCCAAGGTCCTTGATAAGCTTCAAATCATCCTACAAATACGAAAATAATTTTGTAATAAATATGAAGAACTCTTTAATTTCATAAAGGGAACAAAATTGCTAAATTTGTGAGCTAATTATATGATAACTAACCTTGTATCTATTATAGGAGTCAATTCCCAAGGGAAATAGGGTGCTGTTTTGCACGGCACCTATAACATGAAATTAATTATTCAGATAAAAGTTAATTAATTTGTTAAAAAACAAACAAACAAACAAAAAAAACTGTTAGAATTAATTAACCTGGGATTTTTTCTGCATGATATTCCCAAACACTTTGCCCTTTCCCTCCTTCTTTTGGTCCTCCTTCAATCTATAGAATCAATAAATTAAAAATGTAATTTATGGAAATATATATTTAATTATAAAGTTATAACTAATTTAATTACCTGTGCTGCAGAAGTACCAACACCAAACTTAAATTCACTTGGAAATTCGGATGACTGAATTTTCAATTCTTCAAGTTTAGAAATATCAGGCAATTCGAACTTATAAACATGATTCCCTACTGTGAAATTCACGGTTACTGCAAACAAGCACATTATCAACTTTGATCAATTTAAAAATCTAAAATAATATACTAAAATAAAAATAATTTCTAAGTGTTTGTATATATAACCTAACTATTATGCCTTAAAATAAAAAGTCGTTATTCAAGTAAATACAAAAAAAAAAAAAAATTGTCCAAATAAATTATAGAAAATGTTTAAGAATCAATTAGTATCGAAATTTTTCTTTACATATGGTAAGAAATTTGAATTTAATTAAGCTAAAAGATGTTGAAAAAGAGGAAAATGAGAAGGAAGAAAACTAATTTACCTGAAGCCTCAACTGAGCAAAAGCCAAGCAACGCAATAATGACAAAACATTTGAGAGAAGTTCTTGAAAGCCTTCTGGCTGAGTTTGGAAAATCCATGATCCCCCAAACCCAAAAACCAGAACCCTTCAAGGCTATACAATTTTTACCCCTGAAAAACAATGGATTTTCTACCTCCTATTTATACAAGCAAAACCATCACTAAAAATAACAAAAATCATAGTCATAGCCAACAATTGGCTAATTTAGAGGCGGTAGTTGATTATTTCACCATAATAATTGACAGATCTAACTTGTTTTTTCGATTAATTCCCGATTGGACATTTGGAAATTTTGCCTATTTTAAGCAATAATTGTTCATTCAAGATTGTTTGAGAGGTTGTTTAGTTTGTAACTAACTTTTTTTCTATCCTTTTGTTGAGAAATTATGCATTCAATTCCAACATCTAACTATTCAACAACAACAAAATAATAATAATAATAATAATAATAATAATAATAATAATAATTCCAACATCTAACTATCTTTGGTCAATGATCTGTTGTTTTGTTATTTTCCAATATAAATTTTCTATTTTCTTATTTATATTTTGTGATACATATTCCAACATCTAACTATTCAACAACAACAACAAAATTCCAACATCTAACTATCTTTGGTCAATGATTTGTTGTTTTGGCATTTTCCAATATAATTTTTCTATTTTCTTATTTATATTTTGTGATACATATTGCATGTTCTAAAACCTCAAATTCCATGGTAAGCATGTAGTCTAATTTCTTTACCATTGTTTAATATTTTTCTAATTAAAGATAGTTTTTTTCTATAAAAAAAATGCTACCAATTTTTATTTATTTTTAGATATTGAATTTAAGATATGCAATTTTAATTTCATATTGAACTCCATTTTAGTACTTATATTTTTGTAAGCTAAATGAACCACAATTTATAGCAAAGTAACAAGCTTTCTTTATCTGCTATTACTTTTCTATGTAAATTGTGGTTTTTATATTGGTGTAGAACTGCATGTGATTGCAAATTGAAAAGCATATATAATTACCAAAAGAAAAATGAAAAGCATATATTGATATATATACATATTAATAGTAATTAGTTATTTGGTTTTAAAAAATAAATAATTCACTTTATGTTGAGAACACGAGTTTATTATATCATTACTCTGTGCTGTAAGGCTTGGGCCAGACCTCACCTCGCCCATTTCCTACTAACTTCTCTCAGCCCAGGAGCTTTTCGATTGAGTTTCCTTCTGTATCTTGTATTAATAGTTCTTTTTAGGGTGGACAAAACCGAATTAAACTGTTGCTTTTGATTCGATTTGGTTTGGTTTATAAAAGATNGGGTGGACAAAACTGAATTAAACTGTTGCTTTTGATTCGATTTGGTTTGGTTTATAAAAGATAATGGTTTAGTTTGGTTTACTATGTTGAAAAACCGTCATTAATGGTTTGGTTTGCAGTTTGGATAATTTTTGGACCATACCAAACCGCACTTAATATTATATACATTTATAATATTTTTTATTATTAATAATATATATAACTTAATATATTTTTAATTTTAATTTTTAGTTTGGATTGTAATACTTTGTTTTAATTTAGATTTTGAACTATAATATTTTTAATTTAAATTTAGTACTGTAGTATTAAAATTAGTTTAAANTTTTTTGACCATCCAAGAACATTTGAACCTACAAGATAAAACATGTTGCCAGGAGGTTTATGAAGGTGCCAATGTGGCACCAAAGACCTTCCAACGATCAAGTTAGAAGATGAAAACTGGACTTCTAGTGAAAAATAGAGAAAATAAATGTGTAAAATATATTTTTTAGTCATCTTTTATGTGGGAAAAACTCAAGTGAAACTCTTTGTTTGAGGGGTTTCACTTAAACTCTTTTAAAAAATTACATAATATGGAAAACAAATTACATGATATGGTCAAAAATTACACATTATGGAAAAAAATTATATGATATGGAAAAAAATTACACATTATGGAAAAAAATTACATGATATAGAAAAAAATTACATAAAATTAAAATGTTTCATGCAGAAAACCCCTGTTGAATTTTGAGAGGGCTGACTGAAGTGGAATCCTTTTTATGAAGGATTAGAATCTTTATTTAAAGACTAAATTAGAATTTTAGTAGGAATAAAATATAATAAAAGATATTATAGAGATATGACAAAACTAACTACTATAATTAATATCTCCTAGTCATATCCGAATTGTAACCACACAATATTAGTTTGATTGAATTGCAATTGAATTTTAATTGTTAAATAATTGAGGTAGTTTAGATAAACTTTCCTTCTTTGACCAAATATGTATTGATGTGGTGAAATTATCCCACACAATTAGCCCTTCACTTTCCAAGTTGTGCGAATAAGTTGAAAAGTAAATAACTTTAATGTCATGCGTCGACAGCTTTCGTGCCATCTAGACCGAGTTTAGCTTGTAGTTTTATTCTAACATTTGCTTTTACGACAACTAGCTAAACTATTATGCTAGCAATATTGGTCATTGCAGCAATGTCTTTTATTAGAGTGCATGTACGTTGGCCTTGTTGAAGCACTACATAACAATGATCAGTTAGATTGCTTTCATGCTAGCTAGTTGAAGCGCTACACAATAATGTTTAATTAGATTTGAATGTAACTTGGTTGACATTTTATTTTACTTATAGGCATAGCCTAGTGATATAATCATATTGAAAATACACATCTAAGTCAGATGTTCAATCTGTACAAAAATACAAATACAATCCTACTATATATATAGACTTATATATTGATATATGTTTGTGAGAAATAAAAGACATTATTTGAAATAAATATTAAATATAACATAAAAAGATTTAATCTTAGCTCTTCATGATGCAATTAAATTTGGTTTCCAATTGAACACCATCATGCTACCATCAAGTGCAGTTGCCATTTGGATTCTTCCCAGCCACATGTGTGTCTCAATCTCCATATTCGTACAACTTCAGAAAAAAAATATTATAACAAAATACAAAACGGTACAATGGTGAGAATAGTTAACTATTTTGTTGATGCATAAAATCGCATCAACTGTCAATCATGCATCTTTTTTCACCGTTGAAGAACCTTTGAGCCTGCAAAATAGAACTTGTTATCAGGAGGCCTTTGGAGGCACTAGTGTGATAACAATATAAGTTTGATTGGACCATAATTGAATCTTAATTGTTAAATAATTAAGGTAGTTTATATATACATTTTTTCTTTGACTAGATATGTATGGATGTGGTGAAATTATCCCACACAGTAACCATTTTCATTTTCTAAAAAACAAAATATTTTTCAATTTTCTTTTAAGAGAACAAACGGAAAAAGTCATTTTCATTTTCATTTTCATTTTAAGTTTTCATTTATTTTTTTTCTTGTCTTTATCAAGACCCAAGACAGTGCATACCAGATCTAAATTGTGACCTCCCATATGACTTATGAGTACAGAACTATCTAGACAAGGCCAGAACCTAGGACCACCTAGCAAGTTTGGTACCTAGTGTTGTCCTCGGACTGGGCCAGGACTGTGAACCGCAACGTAGAGATTGATACTCGAGATTGGCCATAAAAGGCAAGAAACCAATACCGCCCTGTCAGGGCTAGGACCCCAGACCGACCAGACGAGGCAAGAATCTCGGGCTACCCATACATGGTCGGGATCACAGACTGACGGATGAGGCCAAGACACTGGATTGCTTGGCTGGGGTAGAAAAACCTAGATCATTTGGACGGTGCCAAAACCTGAGACTACTCGATCGAGGCCTAGACCATGGGACCATCCAAAGAGGCTGGAACGCAGGAATGCCCCGTTAGGACTGAGACTCTAGGATCGCCCGATTAGGGTCGTAACCTAGAGTTGCTAGTTAAGGGGAAAACCTAAGATAGTCGAGACAGGATCGAGACCACTAAATGCCTAGACAAGACCTGGACCATAGACCTCCAGCACAGGGTCAGAATAATGGGTCACCGCACGGGGCTAGAACTTGGGATAGCTTGATTGGGGCCAGGACCAGGATTGAGAATCATAGACTATCCTATTGGAGCCGGGACCTAGGACTGCTTGGTTAGGATCAAAGACTAAGGACCGCACAGTTGAGGTTAAGAGTAGGGATTGCATGGACTAAGAAGGGACCGCCTGGTTGAGGCTGGGACACATGACCGTACGGTCAAGGCAGAGATCTAGTATTTCCTTGTCGGGGCTTGGACGCAATATCGCCTGGTCGGGCTATACGGGGCTGAGACCCTAGACTGCTCGATCAAGGCTAGAAACGGGACAACTGACCACCCGAATAGGGCTGGAACCATGGATTGCCTAGATATGACTGAGATCTTGGATGGGATCGGGGCTACCCGAATGCGGCTTGAACCTCGAACTACCCGTTAGGGTGAAGACTCAGTTTTTCTTGGAGATGGCTAGTTTCCAGGATTGTCAGGTGGCGCCAGAACCCGAGATCCCTAAATGGAAAATATTCGGTGTTCGTCATTAATCGAATATAAATTTGTATAAATTTTATTTGTAATGTTTTAAAAAAATACAAAAAAATTAATGAAAAAAAGGTTACTAAACAAGTTTTTATTTTGCTTTTTCATAAAAACAAAAACCAAAAATGATTATTGTTTTTCATTTTTTTTTAACAAAAACATAAACTAAAACTTATAAACAGAAACTAAAAATCAAAAACCAAAATAAAAAACTGAATGCGTTATCAAACAGACCTTTAGAGAAACAAAATTTCATCACTAGGTACATTCCATGACGGGAATATTGTTATGACCTTGTGATGGTTGTATTTTGTTGATAATTGCAATTGGCTACAAAATTAAGACATTCAGCCATGAAATAGCTTTGTAGCTAAATTCCATATTTGTTGTTGTGATCGAATGACAGAAAACAGATGTAAAAATTGTGCTTAAAAGTCTACATGTTATGGCTAAAGTCTAAAATAAAGTATTCTAGATGTCTTTTTCTTCTTCAAAAAATATAGGTAGCCAGGCCAATGAAATAAACTTTTAAAAGATTTCAAAAATTTCCACAATATCTAAATAATTTCTCCCTTTCTTTATTGTTTTTAATTGTCTAACAATTTTATTTATTTATTTATTTTGAGATTTAGAACTCTAAAGCTTTAAAATAGTAAAGTTAAATGCACTTTAATATCTTGCATATTTTCTCGGCCGGACGAAGTTCGAGTCTGCGTATGGAAAAAATCACGTTGGGAGATCAGCCCCCCTTTGCGGATCCCACGATGGGTCGACTCCGGATTAGTCAGATGGTCCCTATGTGGCACCTGGACACTGGTGGGTCCTAGACCTAAAAAAATATCTTGCATATTTTTTTATATAAAAAGTTTTACAATTAATTTTAACATTTCAATATATACTTTCACATTTAAAAAAAAATTATAATGCAGTTTAATTCCACAAATCTAACTTTTTGTATGAAAATGGAGTCACGTACAAATTCATTTTTTTAATTTTTCAAAAATTTAAAAAATTTAAATGCAGTTTTAATAACCTCTAAATTTGTTTTTTCTACCAATTTTTTGACATATTTTAAAAAAAGTTATCCAAATTTGTTTTTTCAACAAAACTTGCAAAATATAATCTTTATCATGAATTTTTTTTATTCTATATATTTTTTCATCATAATTTTTTTTAGACAAATTTCATGATAAAAAATAGCAATTTAGAATGAAAAAGAATTTAGAGGGAAAAAAAAAGTATGGGATTAAAAAACATTTTTACCCTAAAAATATATAGGATGAAACAAAATTTTTATGATAAAAAATATAAAGGATGAATATTTAGTAATTTAGTAATTTAGTAATTTAATGCCATAGTTTAGTAACTGCATATCTCACTACAAAAAAAATTGATGTTTTGTGACGGAAATCTTTGTGACGGAAATGTACCCATCACAAAATACAGTTTTCTGTGTTGGAAATTTCAACTTCCGTCACAATTGTGGATTCATTTTCCATTAATTGTGACAAATTTTTTACCGTCACAAATTCAGCTGCGCGGGAACAAAATTTTAAATTTTTGTTTGCATTTAGTGACATAAACTAACAAATGTCGTCATTAATTGCCTTCCAAAAATATTAAAAAAATTATTTTCATTTCTGTGACGGTTACTACCCTGTCACAGTTGCTCTAAACATTTAATTGGCACTGTTGGTCACCGGCACTGTTGCTAAACAGATCTGTTTTTTGGATATGCGGTGTCTTACTTATGACATTGCATAAATTAAGTTTGACTTTGCATTTTCTTTGACCAGGAAACGACGTTGCAGAAGAGAATTGGACCTTGCTACTGTTTTCCATCTGTTTGAGATCAAGTTTTGCAATCCCTTGTGTTCAGCCATTAATACCAGTTCTAGAGAAATGTCAGAAGACGGCTTGGAGGGGAAACAAACATGAGGCAGGCGGCAGATCTCGGAACTCTGTTAGATTCCAGCTCCCTTTTTTAATTTTTAATTCTTCCACAGTGGTTTCTGTTGATTGACAGTTTGTTTTGGTGGCCGATTGTGGGGGGGNGGGGGGGGGGGGGGGGGGGGGGTGGCTTTTGCAACTGGCGTTATCCTCTTGCCATTTAGTGGAGAAGTCACAGCTTGTGGATAAAAAAGAGAAGCAACGTGGGGTGCAAAGTATGCCAGTTAAAAGGGTTTCACAACCAAAAGTGAGGCAAGCTTATTTTCCCAAGAAGACTTCAACTAAGGTTGGTAATTTCCATCAGGTTTGGGCACTTTGGTAGCTTCTGAGGAGTCGCTACCTTTGGTAGCTTCTGAGGAGTCGCTACCTTTTGCTTCTTCTTCTTCTTCTTCTTCTTCCCACTCCATTTTCTTACACTCTTCCTTTAGAAATGCGGAATCCAAGCGAAGGCGCACTACTGTACCAATGGCATCTTCGAGCCAACAAGACCACGGAGACAGGGTTTCTTCCCAAAGGAGGGCGATTCTTTTGGCCGGCGTTTCGGTACTTCCATTCTTGCAACTACGAACCAAAGCTCTTGAAGGGTTGACCACAAGTAAGTTGAATATTCTTGTGCTTTCAAGATTTTATTGCTCGGTTTTATCACTGATAAATGAATCTGGAGATATGGGTTTTTGTTATGTTTCGTTGTGATGGGAAAGAAAGTATTTTTTTTTGGGGGAAGGGAAGTTGATTGGGGTTTATTGCAATTTGGTAATTGCCATACGAACTTATAGTTTTAAGTGTGATGTATCTGTTCTTTCGTCTTTGATCGATTTGTTCGTTTCTTCAGTCATGGTATTGTGATTCAGGAGGAAGTTCTTAGTTTTTTTGTCCAGTCAAGTTTATCTTTTGGTAATTTCCATCTACTTATTAGTTCTAGTTATTTTTTTTTTATTTTTTTTGGTGGAATAATATGTATAAGTATTATTAAAGAGGCTAATGATCGCTTTCTTATATTGAATTTGTTTTGGGTTATCGGTGTGGTTTAATATCTGGAGAATTTAAAAAAAAAAAAAAGATCTTTAGAACTGAAGTTAAATTTTGTGAGAAGTAGGAGTATGATATTTAATCTTTTCGTACACATGGCTGCTGAAATATATTTCCAATGTAATTTTGTAATTAAAATTAAAATCACTAAAATTTTGGAAGAATGTTATTGTAATATTTAGCATGAAACCTTGTATAATTTAGAGAAGTAAGATCATAAGGAATGTATAGATATCTTAAACTAAATTTGGGAGAGTTCTTGCTATCAAAACTGGAAGCTATCAAATGTAATTAGTAAGAGGAAATTTGGGTTCTGTGAACTCAAAAACAGAGTCCATAGAAAGGGATTTAAAGATATTATAATTTTTGGAATAGTTCTTAATATTTAAAAAACCTGGAAGAGTAGCTACAAGGTGGAAACAGCTGATACTTTTACGGTGGGTTGGCCCTGTTTCCTGGTGGCTCTGTGTTCCAGTTTCTTCTCTAGCGTGTTGCTCTGTATTCCATGTGTTAGGCAATGCATGATGTTCTATACCATCGGCGTCATTTAGATAATGTAAGTTTACTGTCTGTGGTTTCAAGTAGTTCTTGTTTAGTTCTTGTTTGGTATTGGCTGGAACTTGTTGGACCTTTAATTTAACTTCCTTTTTTTTGTTTGGATGTTTTTTTCTTTGCAAGTATGATCATTTGGAGTTCCCAGGAGTTGTTCCAAGCACTTTCCTTGGTAAGCTGTTGACTAATTTAAAGATTGTGCAGTGTGATATAGCTTAGTAATTGTTCATAAGCTGTTTACTTTTGAAGGTCACGAAGCTCTAGTTTATTATGTTTGCCCACACCAGAAGGAAAACATCCAGGTATTCCAAGTTTTGTTCACATTGTTACTTCACTTGAGATTTGCTCATTTTCAAATTATTTTTTTTCCACCTTCATATATTATATATGTTTGTATATATCTCTGTGTTTGTGTGTGTGTGTGTGGAGGCATCTGAAACTTAACCTGACAGCTACTTTATGTTTTTATGCAAGTATTAGACATTGTCTTCTTTTCTTGTTTATTTATTTATTGTTTTTTTCTTTTTTCTTTTCCTTAGTTCATCTTTTCAACAGCAACTGAGGGGAAAATCAAGGCATGGTTATATGATAACATGGGTTCTATGTTTGTGCAAAGTAAAATGGTATATGAACAAGTATTATTTATTATTTTTTCTTCTTGATTATCTATGTTTGCACTTTGTTTTTTTGTATATTATTGACAATAAGCTTTTTACTTCTACCAAGTCTATATAAAAAAAAAAATCTTCAGTTCTACCTCTGTGGAAGAAAGCTTTTTATTATTATTTTTTCTTCTTGTGCCATTATTTCAGGTGACTATAAACACCTGAGGTTTGCCTTTTCTGAATTGTGAATTATCATTTCTGACTTGAATTGGTAAATTTGTTTCAACTTCTACTTAAGACTTGATATTAGTAGGTACTATCTGAATTATCTAGGTTTGTTTGTTTAGGGTCCTACCCTGTCCTTGGAGGTTGAATTTTTTTCCTGTAGTCTCCAACCAATAATCTCAACTACTTATGCTAATTTGGACTCTTTTGGACGTTGTTATATTAATAAATTTGTTTTGATTTATTTTTATGGCTTGTGAAGCAGATAGTGCGGCCCAGACCTGTTCAAGCTGCTAGCATCCCTGGCATGCTTGGAATGTTTCAGCATGTATGTATTGAACTATAATAATAATGTATCTTTTTCAAACCATTCTGTACTGAAAATCCAAATTGTGTCTCAATAATTAGTATGGTTATGATTCATATTTCTGATTTGCACTCATTTTATATGTCAAGAAACAACTTCAGTAACGTAATGTAATAACTGTATCCTTATGATTCATATTTCTGATTTGCACTCATTTTTATCTTTCAAGAAACAACTCCACTAACGTAATGTAATAAATGATATTGTAAAGAATTTCTTTGTAAACTTGTTTCTTTTATTTTTTTAAATGAAAATAGGAATGGGATAGCTTGATGTTATCAAACTTTGCGTTGGAGCAACAACTTCATACAGCAAGGCAGGAGTTAAGTCATGCTCTATACCAGGTATTGTTTACTGAATAATATGGCTATCAGTTTCTGGGTTATTTTGTTTTCTTTTCGTATGTGTTTCTATATATATATGTTTATATGTAATGTTAGCTGACAAGTTACATCTACCCATTTAAGTGTTAGAAGTTTCTCAATAGTATCAGTGCACTGATAAAAATAAAAACCTGTTCTACAAGGACTTTTTTTTCCTAATAATATTTTTAAAGTCACGTCTTGAACATTTAGGTTTCTTTGAGTTTTGACTCTATGATGTAGGGCAGATTGTTATTTAAATCATTGATTGATTGCTCATAGTGGATTTCTGGAGGGATTCGACCAGAAAATATCTGGTTGGGCTAAAGATTTGAATGAGTTAAAAAAATTTGTCTTAAGCTTTTCATTCAGGTTAATGTTTGGTTGAATTTTTTTAAGAAATGAAGGGGATTATGAAGTTCAACTGTAAAAAATGTTACACTTTTATCATAACTTTTCTTTTTTAAGTTTTTCCTGCCTTGAATCTTTTGTTTCCTGTTATTGCTGTGCTCCCCCTACTTATGCGCCATACAAGAATGTCATTATTGATCTAATATTTTATTGTTTAATCAATAGACTGAGAGCTTTTGTGATTCATGCACCTAAGTTTGTTGTTTATTTTTCATTTTGTGGCAGCATGATGCTGCTTGCCGTGTGATTGCAAGATTTAAAAAGGAAAGGGATGAAGCAAGGTCATTACTTGCTCAGGCTGATAGACCATTGCCAGCATCAACAGCAATTGCAATAAATGCCTCTGCTCTTAGCAATGGGAAAACAGGTGCTCCCTTGGAATATCGTTTATTTTATTTATTGTAATTCATAAATTTTGCTGAATAATGACTTTAATTCTATTTTTTGGTCCATAGCACCTGATGATGAGTTGGGCCCTGGTGGAAAGAAAATACGTCTTGGAATATCTCCCAGGATCTTTGACGAGTTAACTGAATGTAACGCTGCTCTATCACAGCAGAGGAAAAGGTGGGAGGTATTGTCATTTGCATGTTTTACTTCAGATTGCTTTGGTTTTTACTATAATTTTTCCAAATGTTATTCTTAGTTTTGTTAACAAGAAAATAATGAGTTACAGGTGTGTTTTTACCTTACAGTGGTGAATTTCTTATAGTCTATTTTCATGGAATGTGTTTGAATCCTTTAGATACCACCATCGCTGGCTCCTAATGAGGATGTTGAGAAGTACACCCAGATATCTAGTCATCCCCTCCATAAAACAAACAAACCGGGCATAACATCCATTGATATTCATTATAACAAGGTATGTCTTTAATCTTGTTCTGTTCATGTATTCTACGTATCTGCTCTCATGTTTGTTTGGTGAGGGTACTGTTGCAGTCCAATATAAAGTTTTTTGCCTGGTTTTGAGCTTGATGTATTAGGTTTTGTTAAGCTCATGAAATCTCTGATAATTACATATTGGGTTCCTCAAAAGTTTGGAGGAATGCCTCTTAGAGACTATTTAGGAATGCCGCAAAAATTTGTTTCAACTTCTATGCCAGGTTTGTTTCCCACCACCTTTTCCATTTCAGTCATTGTTATGGTGCCACATGTCCTAAAAGCTTATGCTATTATGTAGTTAGCCCCAACTATACATATTAAGCAGAAATAGATTTATTTTTAATTCTCCATTTCAAAAGTAGGCCCGTCCAATTATGTGTTTTTGTATTGGGAATGTAGTCCCTGTTTGATGGCCACAGAGGCTGTTAACTCGGTAGACCAATGCAACTCCTTGTTGTTAAGTAATCTAAAATATGCCATACATGCACTTGTCAAGGAAGACAATTCAGTGTTTAATAGGATAATCAGTCTTAATTGGCCAAGTTTTAGCAGGAAGTATTTTATGTAGTGCTAGTTAGTGAATGGATAGGAGTAATTACTCTTCTTCTTGTATCCTTGGTTACTATTGCTTTTTGATTTCCAAGAAAATCTCACTTTTAAAGTGATATGCATATTAATTTGATTTATGAAATATGCCACAACTTGATTTACTGTTTTGTTTTTCTTTGTTGTATGTATTTGCAACTTGATTAAACCCTGCTATCCAATAGTTGTACATCCTGTTAAATAAAACGAAAACATGTTGATTTTGCACTCTTTTCCATGACCAAAGTAGCACAATGAAGACTACAAAAGAGTTTTGAAAGCTCAGTTTCTTTTTCTGGTGTGTCTCAACTGTATGTGCATATATGCATAACTGATTTTCACAAGCGCCCTCATAGGCAGAACCCAAATGTGCTGCACTTTGCAGATTTGTAAAAGCAAGTATATAGCTTTCATATTCATAGCTTTCATATTCATAGTACAAGTCAAAAATGAAAGTTGCCATCATTGCCTAATTGTTCTCAAATTAGAATGTATATTTAATCATATTTGTAACATCCCGTTTTGAGAAAAATAATAAAATTCCAAGTTTGACCAGTTTGACCTTGAGTGGGCTCGGAGTTGACTTTTTGTATGGTTATATTTTGGCTTTGACTTTGGTACCGTTGCGTAGAGCTAGTCGATACGAGTCCGTAGACTAGTAGTACGCTTAATTTGGAGTTAAGACCAGGAAGTTATGGTCATTTTAGTGCGAAGGGCTTTTTGGTAATTTGGCAAGGACTGATATTTTGGACGGAAAATGACCATTTTGCCCCTGTCTGCATCTTTAAATTTTGGCCAAGTCTGGAATTTTCCAGACCTCACCCGACTTTTCCCTTCACCGCGCCCCTCCTTCCCACGCCGACAGCCGCCGCACCGTGGCCGGAGTTGGCCGACCACCACCCATAAATTGAAGCCGACGACCTCCTCTTCCTCCCTGTACTAGTGGTTCACCGTGAAATGACCCAGATCGCCGGAAATTTCAGCGAGACCGAGAGCTCGTGCAAACCGTGCAGCCCGTGCACTGTTGCGACACCACCTTTGGCCGGCCATATCTCCCTGTTCCGGTGAAGTTAGGGAGCGTGCTTGGTACCGTTGGAAAGCTAGTGCGACGATCTACATTTTGGTACCAAGATTGACACCGGAGACTGCCGTATCAAGTCGGAAAAAGGCTGCGAAGTCTCAGAAAAACCACCCGCGACAGCCACCTTTCCACCTAGATCTACTCCGATCGCCGGCGAGTGGGACGACACAGCCACCACCACGAGCTTCAGAGCACGCCGGCGACCAGATCTGCAGCTGGCCGGACTCCGGTGACAACCCCACGCGCCCCACGCGCCGCCCACGCGTCGCCGCCGATCTCCTCCTTTTCCGGCGAGTGAGTGCTCACCTCCCATCCCAACGCGTTCCGGGGGTCATGGGCAAGCTTAATGTACCTTCAATTTGATTTAATTTTGGTCGGATTCGAAAACGCACAATCCCGGTCGAGGTCCAATCTTCCGGGACCGATTCCGATCAATTGCTGCGACGAATCCTAAAATTGAAGGTAGATTCTCGTTCCTTGCATCTTCAATTTTGTTTCGGTATAAAGTTTGTTGAAATCGGACTTGAGACGGAGTAATTCAAATTTTAGGGATTTTGCCGTTAAGGGCATTTTGGTAATTACTGAAATTGAAGGGCAATTTTGGTATTTAGTGTTTTAATTTTGTAGTTGGATACTTAGAGGACTCCTCTGAGCCGTTGGTTAGTTTCGGTAATTTAAAGAGTGTTTTGATAATTTATTTTAGGTGTTCGTGCACGTTCGAGGGCTGGACCGGAGATCCAGCAGGAGCACGCGTCAGACCTGTGAGTACATTTATTTTCTAAATCATTTTGGAATTATATATTATTATGATTTAACTGCATATGATTTGTTTTGATTGAAATTTCTTGCGCTTTTAAATTATGCTTATTAAATATATTATATTCCGATTTAAATTATTGATGATTTAAAACTAAATGTGCATTTGTGTTTTAAATGGTTATCGGTGATTTTGATATTTTGGATATTTTACAATTTTGTGGAAATTGGTGATTTAAAGAAAAATTATGGCTTTTGTGGAATTTAAGAATTTTGGGGCAATTTTCTGATATGCGAAATATTTGATTGTTTTCGTAAAATTTTTCAAAAGGAAGATTTTGGAAATTTGTTTAAAAGTAAAAGGATTTGAAAAATTGTTGATATTCAATGATGGAGGATTTTGGATTTGGTTTTGAGGAGTACCACACGGTATCGAGATGTTGATTGAGATATTGGATTATTATGCGCGCTATATATATTATGCCATCCTCTGCTGCGGACACGTGTCGGGAGAAAGATGATGAGGATCCTGCCATGACGGATTTGGGACGCCGGTTCGTTGTGATGAGTTTACCCCCTCCCCCGCCTGTGACGCCATCAGGACGCTGAGGGTCACACGGCACGATACTGCGATGTGGTATTGGATTTGGATTTATACGATTTGGATTTATATGGGTTGATTTATATGATTTGGATTTATACGATTTGGATTTATATGGATTGAATTTATACGATTTAGATTTATACGATTTGGATTTATATGGATTGGATTTATATGATTTGGATTTTTACGATTTCGATTTATATGGATTGGATTTATATGATTTGATTTATATGATTTTCGATTCACGGTTGCAGTTATGATTTTGTATTCATGGATTTTGCATCATGGTTTTAGATTGTGGATTTTGAAATTATGGGTTGGAGCCTATGGTATTTGGTTTTAAATCGGTTTTGGATTTAACAAATGTTTTTACTTGCCATTTTATACAAATATGTTTTACAAATTAATCTAAATGTTTCTTGTTGAGATTGTATTTATGGTTTTAGTGATTGATTCGTGTTTCAATGATCGTTTTAAATTACGTTTTCGCCCCATAAACTGTTTTATAATGATTTAGTGATTTTGGGGATTAAACCAAGGGTTTGCGAAATGATTTTCAAAACGGGGAACCTTTCAACTGAGTGACGTGAGGTTTGAGTGTAAAGGATTTTAACTGTTGAACTTGTATTTTGTAGTTATCTAAGAGCACTCACTGAGATTTTATATCTCACGTTTTGTGTTTTTTTAACTTCGTTCCCTAGGTCATAGCTGCAGGTCCTCGTGAGCTACCGTCGGCATCGCATTCGCACTCGACTTCCGCTACTACTTCTACTTATGTATTAGACCCTGTTCCTTTTATTCTGTTCATTGTTGGATTTGTATCATTTATATTTTGTTTATCTCACTTGTGATTCTGTCATTCCTACCTTCTCCTTAAACTGTTATGTTATTTATTTCAGCACAGCTACTTATTTGTTGCAATGCATATCTTATCATCTTTTAGTCCTATTTATGGTTTTATTGTTTATTAAACCCCTTTTCGGAGGAGGATTCTGTCGGCTGCCCCGAAGGGTTCTGGTGGAATCTTCCTCAGGCGGGGCCTCTCTGGTTATTCTGGAGGAATTTCCGGGGCGGGTCCTGTCAATATTCATGTGTTTGCTGTTATTCTTATTATCATGTTTGGTGTATTAATTTATTCTGTTAAGTTAAATTTCTAACTTTTCATCTCTGCTATCAATTGCAGGTCTTTGCGGCTAATTTTGTTGCTTTGATATGGAATCTGTGCTATCAAAGTATAATTTTTTTACCTTTTACTTGCTAGATACTTAATTATTGCAATTTGTATCTCAGCTGCTACAGTAGGAGCATTGGATTTTGTTTGTTTTTTTTGTGTGTAAATCTTATTATATGTGATACACTATGCGTAGTGTACTTGTGTTAGAATTTGAATGTAAAAGATATTTTGTGCCAATACAATATTATCCATTTTAATGTAAACTGAAATTTTAGGTGTCACAGATATGTAAATAAAAGTGAATTTTTGTATGAATTAGTACATATAGACATGATATTATAGCATGAAAACAATGTATAAGTGACGGCTGAGAACAGTGACAATTATATATCCGTGACGGAGAACCGTCACAAAACCGTCACAACAATGTTTAAGTGACGGCTGAGAACGGCGACAATTATATATCTGTGACGGGAACCCGTCACAAAACTGTCACAACAACAATGTTTATGTGACGACTGCGAACAGTGACAATTATATATCAGTGACAGAAACCCGTCACATAGTTGTCACAGAAGAGTGTCGTTGGCGACACAAAATAAATTGGGCAACTATGACGGGAATCCGTCACAAAGTCGTGACTAAGCCGCACAATTGTCACAGTTAGTTGGTCGTCACATTTAAGTAACAGTGACGGTTAGCCGTCACACTACTGTCACAAATGTCGTTATTGTGACAGAAGAGGATCCGTCACTTAATCCTTGCCGGCGGCGGCTCGCCGAAAAATTACAATGGGTTGGAATATAAGTGACAGATTTTTGCCGTCACTTAAACTACATTTTTTGTGACGATAAACAGTAAACGGTCACTGAAGAGAAGTTGTGTCGGGGCTATTGCGAAAGCACTGTGACGGGTTAGTTACCGTCACAGTTGGTGGATTGTGTGACGAATCCGTCACACATACTATACGTTGTGACGAATTTGCTTCTGTCACAAAACATTGATTTTTTTTGTAGTGTCTATAATTCTGACAGCATTTATATGTCAGTGCCAGGTATGCAGATACTTAGACTACAACATGATTTTGAATCCTACCTTTCAAGCTTTTGTACACATCATGGTTGAAAACGGAGAAATAGCAACTTGAGGAGTCATGAGCAACGAACAAGACGTTAAACTTCTGTTAACCCCAAGAGTCCAAACAGGACACACATATTATTTCAAAGATAACACCCAATTACAAAACTACAATGCAACTTGTACAGTGAAAAATCATGATGGTGTTACTTCACGTGAAAGTTAACAGTAAAATGCCACAACCTTATACTTGACAGATGTTTTTCATCAAGTTTGTGTCTCTGTATGTGTGCTGTTTCAAATACAAGATTAAGCCAGATAAAGAATGATCCAAATAGCAACCAAATAAATTTTTGTAAGGATAATTTCATCTATCTCCTTTAGTTTAGGGTTTAGGGTTTAAATATCGGAATGCACCATTGGTTTTCCCTTACAGTTTCAAAATTCATCAATTGGTTCCCTTATTGCTAACTACAATTTGAAAGATTAACATTGAGAAATAAAATGATATTTGCATATTTTGAAGAAGTGATGAATACACGTATAATTACATGAGTGATATAACTAAATGAAGAGTAAAGGGTCGAAACATATGATGGCCTGATAATGTTTACAACATGGGATATACAAGTCCTAGATAAAGTCTATCATTTATCTCATCACAACTTTTTATTTATCTTTCTAACATCCTCTCAAATTGGATGGGGTGCAACACACATGCAGTTTGTCTCTGAGAAGCAAAAATCGTTGTGTTGGTAATGCATTTGTCAAGACATCAGCCACTTGTTACTAACTTGGAACATATATCACTACAAGAAAAAAGGCTTTTAGCAACCACTGAATTGGTTGCAATGTGATTGCTAAAAGCTGGTATGGCTTATTAGTGACCAAATATCTTGGTCAGTAATGTTTATGTACTACAACCATTTTTGGTAGCTGTTGAGGTTAATCATTGACTAACTTTTAGTAGCTAAACTATTTTCAAAACTAAATAACATATGTACCTACCATGTTTTGGCCTCAAATATCATATTTCAACGACCAACTAATAGTAGCTATTATCTTTTAAAAAAAAAAATTTATTTAGCTACCATTTGTTTGGTCTTAGATAAAACTTTTCAACGACTAATATATATATTGGTAGTAGAAAGTTTATTAGAATTCAATACAAATTTAGCTGTCATTTATGTAGTCTAAAGTACTTCTAAAGACTAATATATTGGTCTTTAAAAGTCAACATAAATTTATATGTTTTACCAACTTTCCATTTAACAATTAACTGGTTACCTCTGCTACCAATCCGGTATGAATTTAGACATATGATATACATTATGCAAGCTAATTGCCAAAGAAATTAATAAAATGGAAATTAGTAGATAGGCAAAATATGACTTAGAATGAAGATAATTTGAAATATATATCATATACCGATTATATATATATACATATATATGAATTGAAGCTGCCGATATATATGTTTATTAATTTCGTGAATGCTATTAATAAGATATGAAATGTACAAGGTAAAAAATGGCAATACAAAGCTTTTTACTAAAACACATGATATATATATATATATATATAAATTTTGTGATGCCACCTGTGATTCTCTTGTGGCAATAAATAGAGTAAGAACAAACACAAGCAGAATCCCAAAGAATTACGGTAAAGATTTCAAACATTCATTAGCAGAAAACTCCATAATTTATAAGATGAAAACAAAAAGAAAACGATGCACAATAAGATTATGCTTAGTGATAATATATTCCTCCTTACATGACACATATGAGGATGATGTGCTGCTTTTTAGTAATGGATAGAATAGAAAATAATGGGAAAGACATAAATGCTAGAAATTATCACACTTCAAACCCAAAGAAGCAACCAAAACAGTTTAAAAAACAAAAAAAAAAACATAAATGTACCAAAAACAAAACACAACCAACAGAGGTTACATCTCATAGAAACCGGAAATTCATCAAAACTAGCATCGACAATTAATTGTAAAGAATTTCACAAACAAGCCCATAATACTCAATATCAGACCGCAAATTCAAATAAACCTAACATTCAAATAAATTAAAGAGAGATAATTCTTACCAATGGTGCAAGCTAAAACTTTTTCAAAATCCACTCATTGTCATTTTAGCATCTGCAAAATAGAAAGAAAAAGATTCTTGAATTAAAGAAAGAACAAAATTCCATTGAAGAATGAAGAGTTGCAGAATGTTGCAAGAGTTAACAAAAACCAATGTGATTGAGAGAGGGAGAAAGATGAGATTGTGAGACAGAGAGGGAGAGATTGGGTGAGAGCAAGAGAGAATGTGGGAGTTAAAAATTGTAGAACTCACCAAAAAAAAAAATTTAAAAATTCAAGATGAAAGGTCAATTCACTACAAAAAAAAAAAAAACGGGGATTTTGTGACGGCATCAAATTAGTCACAAGGCATAGTATATGTGACGAAATCGTTGCTAAAACTATTTTTTGTGACGGGAAAAAATCCGTCACATGTCCGCCCCAATAGGTCCGACACAAAAAATTTTGTGGCGGCTTACTGTTCACCCCATGACAAAAAACTGACATTTTATGACGGATTATTTTGGTCACAAATATTGACGACCATCGGAAAATCACCACCGGTGAGGAATCTGCGACTGAATGTGTTCCGTCACAGATGAACCATCAGTGACGCTCTAGTGACAATCAACGGTCACTGTACATTTTTTGTGATGACCTATATACCGTCACTTATGATCATTATTGTTGTAATGCATTGTTTTTGTGGCCGAAACAACTGTCACAGTATACCATATGTGACGGTAAACCGTCACATATATAGGGTGACATGTATGACTACCTTAAAATTTGGCATTGTTGTGTCTGATTTTATCTGTCACGTTGCAACATCTGTGACAACCTTGTGACGGTTCACCGTCACTTATGAGAGATGTACAATAGTGCAATCGATTCGTGTCCGAGATGAGTCGTCACAATATAACATTTGTGACGGTCTTGTGACGGTACACCGTCACATAAACTTATTATAACCGTCACAATAGAAAGCTTTGTTATAGTTACTGTCCAATTTTTTTTTAAATATTCTTTTCCGTTTTAGAGTTTAGGGGCTGTTCAATTGATATATAAAGAGTAGCCAAACAACACTTTTATAAAATGGTTTTATCAATACCACATTTTATATAAGGGGGTAAAAAATTCTTCATTGAAGCACTTGTTCTATTACATGCATCAGTAGAAAAAGTTACCAACACTTTGATTTCAACTATAAAGTATTAATTAAGATACATACAAAAAACTTCTGCAAGTATGCTTGGGGCTCAACATCAGTAGCTTTGCTCTAGTTCCCAAAATATTGGGCAAATGAAATTGATTTTTCATTTGAGAACTTCTTTCTTGCTTCATCGGTTTCTTGCATCTGATTGAAAAAAGGTCAAAGTATAAATGATTAATAAAAAATATCAATATTACATGCAAAATCACTTAGTAAACTAAAGCAAACTATATGACAGGGTATTTGATAGGTTACCACAACTATCTCAGGGTCAAGATAAAATAAAACACAAATAAAAACTAGCTTTGATTAAAAGAGATCCATAGAGAAAAAGAAAAAACAACTTGCTCATGAACAAAATTATAACATCCTTGCTTTGACTTTAACCAAAAAGTCATTTATCAACATTTGACTCGTTTTTTTATTAGCTTTTGCTTGCACAAGCCACAAGTCAAGTTGGGGTTTGATATAAAATATAGCAACTATGTTCTCTTGCACTAAACGTGATAGTAACAGAACAAGCATCATAGAACTAACTAAATCTAAAGGACTCCATTATAAAGGCCAAGTCTTCAATAAATCCTATTCAATTCTCAAAGATGTGACCAATAACCATAAAATTCCTTCAAGAATCACAATGACAGACCAATAATTAACAAATATACAAAAGAGAGAGGGTAGAGAAAACAATTTTTTTCCGTCAAAAATTAGAATGTTTAGTTTGGGAGTACTTGAAGAAAACGCTCGAATCTTGCACTTGAATTTTCAGGGCCTTGGCCATCATAATCGTGAGGAAGCAGAATAACAAGCCCAGTTTGACGAAGCCACTTAGACTTGCCACTGCTCAGAAACTGATTAAATATAACTTGAGCCCCATTGGAAAAATCACCAAATTGAGGATTTATAGTCTTGGTACCATAGAGGTAGAACTGAAGATTTTTGTTCTATAGTCTTGGTAGAAGTAAAGAGCTTCTTGTCAATAAAAAACAAAGTGCAGACATAGATAATCAAGAAAAAATAATAAATAATACTTGTTCATATACCATTTTACTTTGCATGAACATAGAAAGCACTAACTGCATTAATCATGGTCAAAGATATGTGGACCAATTACTTACCTATTTTGTCTACAAGTCCATATAAGCTTGGACCAATAACATTAGGATTCAAAGGGTTTAATGGCTGCAAGATAATTAGGATTTAAAGGGTTTAATAGCTCCAAGATAAAGCCATGGACAAGGTACTCCGTTTAATCTTTCACCAAAGAAATTAATATTAATTTGGGCTATTTAAGTAGGCAAACAATACAAACATGTGATACACATAAACAGAGAAAAAAGAAAAAGAAAAAAAACTATCACCATTTTAGATAGTGTTGCATGTATTTATTCATCCACTAAGAATTGATGTATTATTAGCTTCATTTTTATTTACTTTTTGTGTAAGAGAATGCATATTAATGTTTTAAAGGAAATAATGCACAACCATAAAATTATTAACAATTAGCATATGTTTATATGTTGATACTAAAACAAATGAACGCCAGACTAATATCCAATAATATTGTAACATGAAAATCAAATACCATCATTAATACACTGCCATTGCCATCATTTGGGTGATTAAACAAGAGATAAATACCAAGATTATCAGCGTAATCCACTTCAAACCCTTACCAAATCAAAAAATATATTCTAATCACATCAGAAGTAAAGGCACCAATATTTTTTATGTAATTCAACAATGATAACAGACCTGGTCAATCAAATCTAGATTTGAAATTGCCCAACCTTTTTTCCTATATGCTTCAAGGACTTCTTCACAGTTATTACAACAATCTTCATCTGCCTGCAGTAACCAACAAGAAGAAATAAGAAATTGAAAAGACAAACCATTATCAATTAAGTAAAATAAAACTTCTTCAAATGGGAATGAGGGAAGCAAATTTCATCTACACGCAAAATGCCTATCATGAGGTCCATCATAAATGATACTCAAAAAGAAAATTAAGTTGCTGGAGAAGGACAACCACTGCAATCAAATCAAACATTCAAATGTACAAAGCCAGTTATCCTTTTGTGTGGTGACTTCTTTCCCTGCAAGCATGTTTGAGCATACAATTGCAGATGATTATCTAATTCAAGCAAAATACAGTAGTTAGTATTCAGCAAAGCAACCTCTCCTGCATATATTATCTCATACGCACACTTTCAAGGATTTGAACAGGATTTCCAAAATACAAAAGTATTAACTTCTCTTCTCCTATGTGGTAGCATATAATTCCAGCATCAGTAAGACCAATGAAAATCAAATTTTCTCATTTCACATTCCTCTGTTGCAAGTAAACCCAAACAAGGAACTAAAATAAAGCAATACTGGTGATAAAGTTGGAGTTTGATGACATCTTTATAAGTAATGTACAGCTTCAAAGTATGAAAATCAATGTTGTCGACATCCAAATTCCAAGCATAGAAAACGAGGCACATGGGATTTAACAAATAGCAAAATGATGTGAGATTTCAATTTTAACCTAAACCTCCAACCACTAAAAGTTGTAATAGTTAAGTAAATTTTGAAATCTACACATACCTGATGCATCATAGCACCAGCACTAACCATTCATGGACCCTACAATTCCTCCCTGCATTAATAAGACAACTAATTAAAAAAACTTGTTAGAACTCTGATGCCAGAGCATCATTTCATGAAAATAACAAAAGGTAGTATCTTGCAACCTTTCCATCTAGTCTCTTTCACTTGGCTCTTCATCATCTCAAACAGTTCCGGTCCCAAAGCCATTGCGATTGTGATAAAAAATCAAGTGGTTTAGATTCAAAAAAATCTTGTAAAACTTTTAGATGATTATAATTCTTTTTATTCAGTCTCTGTGCTCTGTTTGGTTGCTGAGAAACATAAACGAAAAAGAAACTAGAATCTTAAAGAAAAAAGAAAAATTCCTTTATCTAATTTTAAAAAAGAAAAAGAAAAGAATTTCTAGCTAGCTTTTTCCAATCGGGGAAAGCATCAAATGCCTTATGGAAAAATACTTGTGAATTTCCACAGTAAAAAGTTTCCCCAAATTCCAAGTCAAATAACAAACATTGAAAGAGAGAAAATGAAAATCCATCCGTATGGTAGGGCTATAACAGACACTTCGTGCAAGAGGGATAGAAATCAATGGAAGCAAGCAGTGCCTTGAGCTTGACTGCAACCACCTTTCCTCCTAGACAGAGATCTCCCTTTCTTCCCACTCTTATCGTTAAGGCGATTCGCGGAGTTCCATGGCCAAAAAATCGAGTGGGAAAGCAGCGGAAAGGCTAGACATGCTTTTCTGGGCAATGGGAGCTGGCCTTTGCCGGATATGGCCGGATTTCCGATGAGAGGCTTAAGTTGCATGGGTTCTTTAAAGAGAGGAGAGGGAAGAAAAGGGAGAGAGGGGTCGGGGTAAACAGGGAAGAAGAAGAACAAAATAAAATAAAGGGATTTTGATTATTTTCCAAATTTTTTAACATATTTTTAATAAATTGAAATACTAATTGTGACAACATACTTAAAATTCTATCACAGTTATGCTAAATGTATGGGCGGAAAATCTTCTTTTTAAATTTTTTAGTCAAAATGTTCAGCCTCATCTAAAATTTAGGTGTTATTGTGACAGGATGACTGTCACAATTAATAATTTATCCAAATGTGACAAAAACAGGTCGTCACAGAATGTTGACATATTTTTATATTAATTTTTCTTCTATGAATATGTGACAATATCCACCCATTTCCGTCATAGATAGGATCAAAATATTCAAATTTTGTTTGGCTCCAAAAAATTTATGATCATTAGTAGCAGTACCTTGTGACGAGATAAAATCTGTCATATTTAATGTACAATAAGTGACGATCAGGCTGTTTCCGTCACTTTAGTCCCTACTTTTGTGACGGGTAGGCGTCGGTCACAAAGAATTTTGTCACAAAAAGACCATTTTTCTTGTAGTGATTGTTGGGCCACGCGAGAAGTGAAAAAATTCCAGCCTATCTAAAATATAAAGAGAGACCAATTAAATTACAAATAAGAGACCAATTAATAGTTGCTAAGTAAATTAATTTTAATTCACCAAAAAAATAAATTAGTTCTAATAGTTATAAATACATTTATTTAATAATTTACAAATATATCCTATTTAAGTAACATAAATCTATCTAAATATATTATGTAGCTTCTATATTTCAATCCGGATCATTCTACCAATTAACATAATTTTCTTTTATTTATTTTTCTAAAATAAAAGTTAAATAGGAAAAAGCAATCTATAATTATAAAAAATTGTGTGATACCCAATATTAATTATTACTTGTATAGTTGATTAAAAAAAATCTCTATATAACAATTGAGGCATGTCCTACTTAGTAAGTCCCTTAAAAAAAATTTACCTTATCAAAGTTATATTTATATATAAGTTATCATCCAGGGACTTTATAGCTCAATTTTTGTTTGGTTAAATGTAATTTTTTTTGGTTTTTTTGTTTATTTTTTTTAATGTAAGAGTATTTCTGACCAATTCATTGGTCTCTAATAGATTATTTTAGCGGCCAAATTTATTTGGTCGCACCCAATATTACAATTATAAATTTATATATTTTTTTTAAAAAAAAAATTAATCATTCTAGTGACCAAAAATTGGTCTCTGTTACTTTTTTTAGCAATCAAAATATTAAAGTCGCTAAAAATATAATTCTTGCAAAAAAATAAAATAAAACGGATATTTGTTTCCCGCGAAGATCTCTATCGACCAACTAAAGTTTGGTAGCTGAAACTGGAAATCAACGACCAATATTGTGGTAGCTGATTATTAATAGCCAACTTTTTTTTGACTAGTTGCTACCCTTTTTTAAACGACAAAATATTGGTCGCTAATGATTGCTTTTAGCAACTAAATTTACTCAGTCGCTGAAAAGTTGGTAGTAGGATATCATTTTACTTATAGTGATATCTAACCTCAAGAATCTCAAAAAGCACATTGTCACGTATGAAGTGAACATCTACCTCAATATGCTTAGTTCGAGCATGAAGATTTGGATTTGATGCAAGGCTTCCTGCATCGAGATTATCACACCATATAATAGGCATTGCTTTCAACTGAATTCCCATTTCATGTAGAAGAGCTTGAACCCAATCTACTTCAGCTACCCCATTTACCAAGGCTTGGTATTCGGTTCGGTACTAGATTGTGCAACCACATTTTGTTTTTGGAAGACCATGAAACAAGATTGTCCCCAAAATAATGATAGACCGTCTATCATCCATATTGGATGTCCAATCCCCATCCGTGTAATAATAAAGAGATTGATGAGTAGACAGTCGACAGTTGACAGTGTAATTGAACATGCAACATACATTCCTTCAAGATATATTAAGACACGCTTGCATTTTGTCCAATGAGAATTGGTAGGTGCTTGCATGAATTGACTTAAACGATTAACTATGAAACTCATCTCTGGCCTTGTCAAGAGAATGTATTGAAGGGAACCAATGGTACTTCCATAAAGTAAAAGGTTCAAAAGTTTGGTACTTGTATATTTACTTAATTGAAAAGAGGTACTCGCAGGTGTGGACAACGTCCTACAGTCAAGCATATCCATCTTAGCAAGAAGATCTTTTATGTACTTAGATTGAGAAAGATATAAACTTGATATGTTCCTTTATGCTGCAATGCAAAAAAAGAAAAAGAAACAGAAAAGAAAAGATGGTTAAGATCTTTGAGAGAGAAATGGTGGTTCAGCTAATTGATGAAGCTGCCAATATGATTGGAATTGGAACAAGGCACCAAGGCCCAAAGAACATCTATTTGAGTTTTAAGGATGAAAATATATGTATCTATTAGACCGTTTGAAACCCCACATGCATAGAGTAGTCTTCAGCTTAAAGTTACCATGCCTGAGGGGCTTGTTTAAAACCATAAAGAGACTTGGGTAACCGACATACATGAGTTGGGAAAGATGAATTGATAAACCCTTCCGGTTGAGTCATTGAAACCGATTCAAGAAGTTGGCCATTAAGGAAAGTATTATTTATGCCAACATGTTTAATCATCCACTAATTAGTCATAACAATAGATAAAACTAACCAAATGGTAAAGGGCTTGATGATCGGACTAAATGTTATCTTGAAATCAACACCAAAGGTTTGATGAAACCCCTTAGCTACCAATCGAGCTTTAAATATAGGTCTAAAGGTATTTTAGTATCCTTTAAAATTGAATTTATTCACATAGGGGTCTCTATAACTAATTTGTGCAATTGGTACCAGGTAATTTGAAAAAAATTGCACTTTTGTGCAATTTAGTTAAAATTGATAAATTATGTCAACTTAGAGGTCAATTTCATAGCAAGTTAAAATTACCCTCAAAATTGATTTCTTCATTTTTAATCATATCAAAAACTAAAAAAAAAAAATTAAAAACAGAAAAAAAAACCATACACTACAAGAAATTTGGCATACAGCCACAACAATCGTTCGTGCCTGAAGGCTATTTTTTCGTCGCTAAAGCCATTCAGTTACGCAAAACACGTCATAATACCTCCGTGACAGTAGGTGCGTAACTGAAAGTCCCTAGCCATGAAAAAAGTAGCGGTTCGTGACTGAAGGCCAATTCCAAAATTTTTGAATTTTTCGTGACTGAATGTGTCACATTCAGTAACAAAAAATGTTGTAACTGAAGTTCGATGTTTTTCGTGACTGAAGCACATAAATCAATTACAAAATTTTTTTTGTCTATTTCATGAATTAGTGACGGCGTGGTCATCGTGACTAATTCAACGTGTTTTAGTCACAGTTTTAATGTGCGTGACTAAATTGCCCTGGATTTAGACACGAATGTTATCGTGTCTAAATGTGCTTTATATTAGCCACGACTATTGATTTCGTGACCGCATTTGTAATTGTTTGTCAAGCTTTCGTTTTTAGCCATAGAGAAGTTTGTTGCAAATTGTAAATTTAGTTAACCACGAACTATTTTTTCGTAACAGATTACATATTTGTTTGTCACAAAGAATAAATTTTGTTTCTAAACGGGTTCAACTTTGCAGTGTATATTTTATGTTTTGAGGCTATTTATATTAGTCACGGAAGTTATACATAATTGCTGTTCTAGAAACCATACCAGTTCCATATTAATTAGTTATTCAGCATGCTGAAATAAAATATATATAAGTTCTCATCAAAATCCTCAACCAATAAACAACAACTAAACGAACATGCTATCTTATCAAAATATTATGCTTTATTTATAACAAAACATCCTAAAATATTACCGCCAATTCCAAAATGACCACTTGTCTAAAGTTTCAGCATTGCTAGTTGTATATCAGTTTCTCATTTCCTAATCACAACATGTGCAACTTAAGATGTTAGCACTTAACATCTTCACAAAATATATATTAACAATTGACCTTCAAACTACTATTTACTGCTATCTCAAAAGTTGGGTACCAGCTTGCATACCACATTCAATCTGAGTCCAAGCTAAGGGAACTTGCATCTCATTGAAGCAGAAACAACCAACACAATTTCATACACAAAGCAATATTATAGCTCATCAATACAATTTCATGAACATCTACTTGTTAATTCACATGTACCTTCATCATTAGACGATGTCTCATTGGTTAGATTACACTCAAAGGAGTCCATTCGCAACTGCATTTCCCTTATGTAAGTCATGTAATTGTTATGCCGCTCCTATATCGATATCAGCCTTTCTTTCAGCTCCTCGTTTTCCACCTCAATGTTCACAGCTTTTTGCACTGCTGAAATGGGTCTCTTCCCATAGTCATTTTCTCCCCAGCAATTGTCCATTCTTAGCCTCCCCTTACAATGTCTCGGTTTAATTAGTACATATTGATTGATTTTACGGCGAAACATAGCAACCACCTATAGCAGCCTCATCTTATTCACTAAAGGATAAGCAATGTTACCAAATCATATCGAATCTGAGCGAAGGACTTCGTTCCTCCACAGTGGTTAATCCTTCTTGCTGCACGATTTCTTTTATTGATTGCATTCTTTCTCTATGTTTATGTTATTATAACATAAAACAATATTAGAGCACTTTGATTTACATGACTTACATAAAAGTTCCACACACTATAGTTCACACACACAAAGCTGCAATCTTTAACAGACTTAACTTGACATACACTTTAAATAAGTCCTACATATGGCATCCAATTCTAGTTACCTAAAAACTCACCTCAGCACAACCAATTCAAATTGTCATCCAAGCTCAAAAGGGTACACATTATCAATGACGTGCATTATACAAACTTGACATCATCCTACAGCTGGTTAGCTTACAAATGTCAACATGAAGTAGAAAATGCAAGCCAATAATACATTCTTTAATTCCCAGTTGCTTATAACATATTACCAGACGAAAAACAAGTAGTCAATAACATCCCTATCTTTCTATTCCACAAATACATAATTTAAGATGAAAAATCGATGAAACATAATGAAAAGGCGAGCCTATATGAAGCTATTGTCAAATCAGCCACTTTGAAAGCTTATAAATTACCTGAAAGGGTTCAGAACTAAATTGCGCCACTATTGCAGCCTAATCATCATCTTTAACCTTCGGTGGAGGGTTGGCCAATGCTTCCTCCTTGTTTGGAAATTTTTTTGTAGTGATCGTACAGCCGATGGCGGTATGATCTGAATAGATGCTGCATCTCAGCAACTATTGCTTCATTTATATAATCGCCATCTTCAAAATTGAATGTTCGCTGTCAAAAGAAAAAATATATATATATATATACAAAGTAAATGTTATGTAAATTTATTTCCATATAACATGGAGATCAATACAAACTATGAATTAAATTTTTATAAACTTTAAGCTTCTGCTTTACTTCAATAAACATAACTAAAAACTCACTTTAAGATGCTTGATCATAGGTTCAACACATGTCTTGTAATCGATGTCCTTCCACTTATCAACATGCTTCGGTGGAATGTTTCTAACCAAAATGCCTATTTCAGCGCTCAATTTCTGAGCATTTGGTCCTACTGCTCTCATTATGTGTTATGGAATCTTCACATCCAATTTATTTTGTCTATCTTTCTCATTCAATATTCCCAATCCTCTAGTGTGACCACATTTCTTTGATTGACCTGCTGTAATTGACGTACCTATGCAAGGAAGCATCATGTGTATTGTTAAATAAACATTATTGACAGCGCAAAGATAAAACAAAGTTCAAGTACATGCAGCAGCAAGACACTAATAGTGCCAACATTTTGGAAATCCCACCTCCAACATTATGGGGGGATGCACTTGAGAATCTTCTTCATTTTCGCCGTCTACATCTTGTTCGGCAACTATCTCTTCTTTGAACACCCTTATTCTCGGGCTTTTTCTGGTAGGCAGCATCACTCAGCCCCTGCCTCTTCCACGGGATCCACTAACACGTGGTTGTTGCACACCACGTTGGGGAGTGGTAATTACTGCCTCCTGGTGTGCATTTTGCTCCCTTGGGGGGGATACTCCAACTGCTGGAGATGAAGTTTCCCCTGCAATATTAAATCTCAACCATGTCCATTTATTAGTTATAAAAGTAAATGGGCCTCTATACTTACCAACTTATTATTGCTTCATCAAGAATATACAAAGTAAATGTTAGGTACATCAAAAGAAATTTACTGAGCCATTAATTTCTTTATGGGGGCATGGCTGCTAGATACAAACATTTGAGACATCCTAATGCTTGGGATTCAAACTTTGTTACCATGCTTTCATTAGTTTGAAATCAAGCAACAAATAGAGAAGTGTTTGATTGGTTGGATTTTCATAAAATGTTAAATACCTATGAACTACTTCGAATAAAAAATCCATATTCAGTTATTAAAAAGTAAATGGGCCTCTACACTCAGCAACCTTTTATTGCTTTATCGAGAATATAAAAAGTAAATGTTAGGCATGACGATGGGGGGATGTTACCTTGTGGTTGCTGCACTTCCCATAGGGGAGTGGTAAGCCGTGCCTCCGTGGGTAGATTTTGGCTCTTCCTTCTTGGTGATGTCCTCACTGCTAAAGCCGAACATTCTCCTGCAATATTTTACGATCAGTCATGTCTATCATTAATTATTAATGGTGTAAAATATAAACAGCAAAAATAAGATGTTTAAAAAAATTTTGGATGATATGCACATACCCTCAAAAAGTGCCCACGCTAGCCTTCGTGATTGAGATGCTGTAGATCGTTTTTTGTACATCTCTAACAAAGCCGCTTCTTGCGCATTGATTGGCCTTTTTCGAGGAGAAGACTTCACAGGAAATTTCCCTCGACGGCTGGTTGATGTGCCATGCATATTCGTCGTTGTTGTTACTCGCTGCATGATTAGACAATAAGTTTATATATGTTTTTCCACAAACTACATGGTTTCCAAAGGAGCAATTTTTAATATAAAATCGGTAGACAATGTTTAACATACAACATGCATTAAATAGACATCATCATCGGCAAAACCATCCTCATCATGACTACTGTCGCCTTCCTCTCCATGAAATATCCAAGGATCATATGTTCTTACAATGCCATTAACAAAAAGATGATCGACAACTTCATCCGGGCTGCGTTCAATCCAATTATTGCACTTATAACAAGGACAGAGAATGATGCTTTAAGATTTCAAATGACTAAGAGCAAAGGAAATGAAGTCCTTAACCCCTTGTACATAAGATGGAATAGATCTAGTTCGAAGTTGCATCCAACTTTTATCCATCTAAATGTCTAAAAGTGAACAAAATTGTTCTACCACACTAAAGGAAAGTGAAATAAATGACCAAAATAAATGATATTACAAAACTATTTCAAAAAATCGACACAAATAGTGCATGGCATACTTGCGAGGATGCACAAACATGATAGAATTATTTTCTAGTTTAGTCCCAAATCGCAGACCTCGTGAACGCACAATGTATTTCCTAAAAAAATCGAATATAGTCCAAAAATTAGTTACAAATGATGCAGCTAGCCACATTAATAAGGAACATGACAGTTAATGCGAACCATAGATTGCAACATATTGATTAATTCAGCTAAACATTACACTCCTTAGGAAAACAACAAAGTTAGAACGAAAAAAATTTATGCCAGTCATACAACTATACAAGTAGGAAAAACTAAAAAAATTCCAAAGAGAGTTTACTCAAGTTACACACATGTAAAGGTAAAGCTACAACAAACGAATAGACATGTTCATGTTACCTTGGTCTCATCAAAATCAAAATCAAGTAGAGCAACGATATATTGTGAGAGGATCATTTATAAATGAGAAAGAAATAACAAAATTGAAAGAAAGACAAAATAAAGCTAGACATTGATGAATCAAAGAGACACATTTGTGCTACAAAAAAACTTTTGGAGGGAAAATTTCCCTCTGAAAAATTGACCCATTAGTTACGTAAACATGTTACAATTTAAAGTTTCATAACTGAAAATAACAAATTTTTAAACAGTCACAATTTTTTTTTTTGAAATTGAAGGGGTATCTTCTATCACAAAAGTTATTTCATAGCTTCAATTTTCGTTGTTGTAGGCCAAATTTCTTGTAGTGATAAATGAATTTTAATTTTTCTTTCATGTTTTTTAATTTTTGGTACAATAAAAACTGAAAAAATCAATTTTAAGAATCATATGCATAATCTTCTAAGTTGATAGAATTTATCAATTTTAACTAAATTGGACAAATATGCAATTTTTTCAAATTAGAGAGTATCAATTGCACAAATTAATTGTAGAGACTTCTATGTGAACAAATTCAATTTTAGAAGGTACTAAAATGCATTAAAACTTTAAATCTATATGTGGAAATATGGGTTTTTCTTCAATTTGAAGACTCAATAATTACCAACTACGTTCATCTCTGGTGAAGGTGCAATAAGAGACCAGGTTCAATTTCTTACAAAAGCTTCAAGTTCCTCTTCCATTGCCCATTTCCATCTAGGATTTGAGAGGGCCTCTTTGACAGTGGTAGATTCTGCTGTGTCTAAATTTGATATTTTTTTTTTTGGTAATTGTCTAAATTTGATGTTTTTTTTTTGGTAATTGCCTAAATTTGATGTTGCTTGACAAGTGAAAACCTTTTTCTTATAAATACCAGCCTTGGACTGAGTCGTTGGAGATAGGCTTAAGGAGGGGAAATCAATATGAAGATTGGGAGCTGGTGGAGGTGAAATCAATCGGTTTTAGGCATAGCTAGGCTTGAATTGGTGTCCGAGGAAGCTGGGGTTAAAATAAAACTTACGTAATTGACTAGATTGAGGACTCCAAGTTCTTTAGTAGGTGGGGTAGTTGGTTTGTCTGGGAAAGGATGGGATTGGAACCATGGGATGTAGCACTAGTAGATGATGTGTAAAATTGCTCCGACTTTGTCGCCGTATAGGAGTGATTTGAGGAAATTCATATTGAGCACCTTTTGATAAAGATAGACTTTGATTTGGAAAAGATTAAAGAAACGGCATAGCAAAAGAATTTATAGGAGAATTGTTATTAGAACTAATATTATCACATACATGATTATAAAAAAAAAAAAATATTATCACATATATGGGTCTCACATTGTTTTTAAAAAAGTACATTTGGTGTGATGTATATTTTTCTAGTTCTTAAATTTTTACACTTATAATCTTTGGACTGAGCTATATTCTAGAAAATACAGCTTTTAGAGTGGAAAGAAATTTTTTATTTTATTAAAATGTCTGAAAAAAAAAAAGGAAACACTTACAACCAGAACTTTTTAAAACAAAGAAATCGAAAATTTTATTAAATAATTTTTGTAAAGGAGATTGATTTTGCAGTGTTTTTGTTGGCAACCTATTTATTAAAATAGTAAGCCGTTGAGCAATCATCCTACTAGTATGTCATAGAAATATTATTATGTACAAGAAGAGACATGACTGTTTTAGTAATATGCCTATATTTTTTATTTTATTTTGTCATTTTAGTTATGGGTGTGAGGACATGGGTGCTGTTGATTTTAATTTTAATGGATATATCTATGAAAAACGTAAAAAGTCATATTCAAACAAAACATAATACATGTACTATTCATTTGAGAGTATATATTCTTTGTTTATTGAACGAGAAATATGAGCAAATAAATGATGAGATTTGGCAAGAAGATATGTTGAATAGAATTCCCTTTTATTATTAGGAATAATAATTGGACAACTAATAGAAATAATTTGCATAACATTAAAAGATGGATGGTCAAGGCGTAAATGCCTAAGACCAATATTAGACAACCTAGAATTAAATCAACTGAAAAATAGAATTCATAGCAACACAATTTGATCTAAGTGAGGAAATTGGAGATAGAGAACGAGGTAGAAATATTATGTAAAGTCCATATTTAAGTTGTCCTCGCAGTAGAAGTCTCCTCAAAATTTGATTATTAACATAAACAAAATGAGAATCAAATTCAACAACCACATGAGTATCATTAGTCAATTTAGCAATGCTCAAAAGGTTCTTTTTGATGTGTGGAACATGTAGCATGTCATTTAACTTTAAATTTTTAGAATCTATTTTTAAAATAAAGGAATCGGTATTAGCTATATGCAAACCTTGGCCATTGCCGACGAAGAGCTTTTCAAGTCCACCACATTTCAATTTTGCTGCTGATTAGATGGATCGACAGTAACATGATGGTGGCTCCATTGTCCATGAGCCACTTTGGATTGGTTGCAACTTTAGGTGAAATATAATATGTAGAATAGTTGTTTAAAGGATTATAATTATTAGAGGAGTTATTTGGAGTGGGTGGTACAAACTCTCTGTCAAACCAATGATAACACTGCATCACAATGTGTCCAAACGTGAGGCACAATTGACATTATGATCTCTGAAAGCTGGACCAACAACCTCTGCTATGACCCCTCCCCTAGTTGTCTCCTCCTCGGGTTTGCTAGTTTCCATGGCCTTGTCTCTGAAAGTTTGCATTTTGTCAATTAGCCATGTGAGCAAAAGTTTGTTGCACTACTATGATGGTAGTTTGCACCAGTAATTCTTAGCTAAAAAGATGAGTTAGAACTTCCTCAATCTCAAGAGGCAAGCAGTGAGAATTGACATTGGCAACTACTACATTATATTCAAAATGTAAGCTTTGAAGTAAATACATGATGAAGTCTTCCTTACTTACCATGTGTCTTGCCATTACCAGTTCATCTGAGATTTCCTTTAGTTTTGTATAGTAAACAGTGATGGTAAGTCCTTCTTTTTTAATAGACTGTGGCTGCAACCTAAGTTGCACCATTCTTGCATGGGATTGACTCCTAAACAACAGATTTAGTGAGCTCCACAGGTTAAAGAATGTATCGATTTTTGTTAGCAATGCCTACACTTTTAGAGTGATGGAGGAAATATGATAGTACCCGCCCTACCCAAGTCTTGCCTACAGGACTTAATCACGCTGATTAAGTGTAGAAAAGTAAATATATTTATAAATATACATTGCAAATTAATAAACTAAATTTACATGCATAATAAAATACAAAACCTGTATATGATATCTTTGGTGATAATCCGAGGTCTGTGTAATACCACAGTTTCCTTAAGAACGATTTCGTCTCCACTGGTGCGAATGGTTCGTTGACGATCGTCTCACAGGATACAACGGATACTCCCAATCTTTGATTTTAGCACCACCAAAGATTTAACTTCGAACTTGAAAAATACCTAAACTTTATCACCACTTCTTCTAAAACCCAAAACATATACTGATATACTATTCTCTAATTAGTTTTTCTATTTTGCGTGTCTCTAACCTCAAAACAAAAAACATATATATAGAAAACTAAAAAGAAACTGAAAACAAATAATTAAAACAAAAATAAAACCTATTTAATCAATTTAATTTATTCAATAAAAACTTTTGTAACCGGCAACAGTTATAAAAGTCCAACAATCCCCCACATGAATAAATTAAACTAGCCTTATTCTATACACAGGTGATAAAGCTCTACAATTGGAGTCTGCATAGGATAGGTAGATGTTACTTTTTGAACCTTCCCTTGTGAAAATGTATTCACTTTACTGATTAAATGGTAGACACGATGTCCTTGAACTATTATATCATTTATGTAAATGATGATACACCTCACACAGGACCCCTTCCTAATATTTTCCAGTTCTCACTATTATGTTTGTTTTGGCCATGAACATCGTCCTGGTTTTGCAAGAGTTTAAATAATTGCGCGCACCACAATTCTCCTTGAAGCGGCCCATCTTCACTCCCACTTAGGTGATTCTTCTGTTTCCATATAATCCTCATAGATTACCAAAGATCCGAGAATCATTAAAAGCATAGCTTAACCTTATATCTATCACTGCGTTATCATAGGAATGCGTAAGGGTAAAAAAAAACCCCAACAGTGATCCATACCAGTCTTTACAATTGCGTTGTCCCGTTGAACCTAGATCTTGGGATCTCCAGTCACATAGGTCGGGTTTCCATCATATCGACTTTTCTTTCACGGGCTTCAATCCCATTCCCTTCGATGACTTCTCAACTAGTTCTTTTTTTAACCCCTTGGTTAACGGATCCGCTATATTTTCTTTTGACTTTACGTAGTCTATAGAAATCACTCCAATTGAGATTAATTGTCTAATGGAATTGTGTCTTCGACGTATATGTCTTGACTTTCCATTATACATGATATTCTGTGCCTTGCCAATTGCAGATTGACTATCGCAATGTAAGCTTATTGCAAGCACATGTTTTGGCCATTGTGGAATGTCCTCTAAGAACTGACGTAACCATTCAGCCTTTTCTCCACATTTGTCCAAAGCTATGAACTCAAATTCCATAGTGGAACGAGCTATAACTGTTTGTTTTGAGGACTTCCATGTTACAGCTACACCAGCCAATGTAAATACATATTCACTAGTGGACTTTGAATTCTTTATATCAGAAATCCAACTAGCATCACTATATCCTTCTAATACAGTTGGATATCTTGTGTAGTGCAGTCCGTAATCACGAGTATATCGTAAGTACCTCAGTACTCGCACTATCCCTTTCCAATGATCTTGGTTTGGATTACTCGTGTATCTACTTAGTCTACTTATTGAGTAAGCTATATCTGGTCTAGTGCAACTCATCAGGTACATTAGACTACCAATCACCCTAAAATATTCCACTTGGAAAATACCCTCTCCTTTATTCTTGGTAAGATGTAAATTCATATTTATGGGTGTTCTGGCTATACCAGTATCCTCTTTACTTAATTTATCCAGTATTTTATCAATATAATGTGACTGACTAAGAATGATTCCATTCGAAAACCTAGAAATTTTAATTCCCAGTATCACATCTGCAAGCCCCATGTCTTTCATATCAAACTTTGTATTTAACAAAGCTTTGGTAGTTTGGATCATATTATCGTTACTACCCACGATAAGTATGTCATCTACATATAGACATAAAATGACGTATCCATCGTTTGTATCCTTTATATAGATACACTTGTCACATTCATTTATTTTGTACCCACTTTCCAACATGGCAGAATCAAATTTCTGATGCCATTGTTTTGGAGCTTGTTTTAGACCATACAGAGATTTCACCAGTCTACAGACTTTCCTCTCTTATCTTGGAGCAGAAAAACCCTCAGGTTGCTCCATATAGATCTTCTCATCAAGATCCCCATTTAGAAATGCTGTTTTTACATCCATCTGATGTATTTCTAAATTCCATAAGGCTGCTATGGCAATCACCATTCTTATGGAATTTATTTTCGTCACTAGTGAATATGTATCAAAATTATCAAGGCCTTCCTTTTGCTTGTAACCCTTTATTACTAGCCTTGCCTTGTATTTATCAATAGTTCCATTTGCTCTCATTTTCCTCTTGAAAATCCACTTGTAACCCAAAGGTTTACAATCAGGAGGTAGATCCACTAACTCCCAAGTATGGTTTTGCAAAATGGAATCTATTTCACTTTTGATTGCCTCTTTCCATAAAGGACATTCAGGAGAGTTTATAGCTTCTTGAAAGCTTTGAGGTTTAAACTCGAGCATGTAAGTAAGAAAATATGGACCAAAAGTTTTTTCTGTTCTTATTCTCTTACTACGTCTAAGCTCAACCTCATCCTCTTGTCCATGATCACTATTTGGACTATCATCATAGACATATTCAAATGTTTGTTTTGACGAACTCGGTCCCTCATCAGATTTGTATAGAAAATTATGCTCGAAAAATGTAGCATTTCTCGATTCCATTATTGTATTTTTGTGTATATCTGAAATCTCATTTGTACACAAGAAATCGATATGCACTGCTATTTTGTGCAAGCCAATAAAAATGCAATCAACTGTTTTTGGACCTATCTTTACTCTTTTTGGAATAGGTACAACTACTTTGGCTAAAAACCCACACATTCATAAATAATTGTAAGAAGGCTGTCTTCTATGCCAAAGCTCATAAGGTGTTTTCACCTTTTTTTTTCAGGGCACCTTATTTAAAAGGTAATTTGTTGATAAAATAGCTTCCCCCCCCNNNNCCCCCCCCCCCCCCCACAAGTTTTGAGGTAACCCATAACTTAACAGCATTGCATTCATCATTTCTTTGAGGGTTCGATTTTTCCGTTCAGCCACACCATTGGACTGTGGTGAATACGGTGGAGTGACTTCATGTCTAATCCCATTTTGAGCACAAATTCACCAAAATGATTCACATATTCGCCACCGCGATCACTCCTTATTACTTTAATTTTCTTATTAAGTTGATTCTCAACTTCAACCTTATAAAGTATAAATTTCTCTAAGGCTTCATCTTTGCCCATTAGCAAATAGATATAGCAATATTTTGTGCTATCATCAACAAAGGTAATAAAATATTTATTGCCTCCTCTCGTTGGTGCAAATTTCAGATCACATATGTCACTATGGATTAGATCTAAAGGTTTGGTATTCCTTTCAATAGTGTGATATGATAACCTCGTCATTTTTGCCTCAATGCAAGTTTCACACTTATATTTATTGTCAATTTGAAATGTGGGAATATGATTTAAGTTAATTAATCTCTTCAGAGTATTATAATTAACATGTCCCAGTCTACCATGCCACAATTTGGAAGACTCAAGCAAGTAAGCAAAATAAGTACTAGCTTTATTTATAATTTTTGGCTTTACAGTCATTACATTAAGTTTGAAAAGCCCATTGGCTACATAGCCCTTTCCCACAAACATGTTATATTTTGACAATATGACCTTATCAGACTCAAACACCATGCAAAATCCATGCTTGCTTAGAAGCGATCCAGATACCAGATTTTTTCGTATATCTGGTACATACAGCACGTTGTTCAGAGTCAGGTCTTTTCCAGAGGTCATCTTCAGAATCACCTTCCCTTCTCCTTTTATTTCAGACGTTGCAGAATTTCCCATGAATAACTTCTCCCCACTTTCAGTTGGTTTGAAGTAAGTGAACAACCCTTTGTATGAGCATATGTGGCAAGTTGCACCAGTGTCAATCCACCACTCCTTTGGGTTTGACCCAACAAGATTCACTTTAGAAACTACAGCACTTAAATCAATATTATTGACTTCTCTAGTGAGTTTCTCCACCACATGTGCCATTTTATTTTTCTGTTTGAGCAATCTACAATCTGCTAATTTGTAACCTATCCTGTCACAATTGAAACATTTCCTCTGGAGTTTAGGATATTTAAATAGCCCTTCTTGGGACCTAGCTTGGAATTCTTTCCAGCAAATTTCTTGGTCTTGGAGCTTTGACCATGCTCCACCATAGTAGCTTTAACGAAAGCTTGTGATGATGATCTCTTCTCTGATCGTCTGTTGTCTTCCTCAATGCGAAGTCTAACAATTAGATCATCCATGCTCATCTCCTTTCGCTTATGCTTAAGGTAGTTCTTGAAGTTTTTCCAACCTGAAGGCAGTTTCTCAATAACACATGCCACTTGAAAAGCTTCACTAATCACCATCCCCTTAGAATGGATTTCTTGTATGATTACCTGCAGTTGTTGGACTTGACTGATCACAGTCTTGGTATCAACCATCTGATAATCCAAAAAACGACCCACTACAAACTTCTTGGATCTAGCATCCTTAGTTTTGTATTTCTTATCCAAAGATTCCCACAGCTCATTCGCTGTCCTCTTACTATTGTATACACTATATAGAGCATCAGATAGGCCATTCAGAATATAATTCCAACTCAGGTAGTCTGAACTCTTCCATGCATCCATAGCCATGAGAGTACTCACATCGCTATTCTCATTGCTCTCTAGTGCGTCTTCAGTCAAGAACCTAGCCAGATTCAATGTGGTCAAATAGAATAGCATTTTTTGTTGTCACCTTTTAAAATCCTTTCCATCAAATTTTTCTGGCTTCTCCGCATGATTCACATGACAGGACCCAACCCTACTAGATCCTGCTGCGTGACTTAATGTTTCCATTAAGCCACAAGCAGTCGTTCAAGTCTGATGAGTCACTTTTTCAAACGAAAAAGAACCAACGGACCGAAAGGTTTTTCTCTACTACCAAAAATTTTATTAGAAATTTCGGCAGCATTTCAGCTGTTTCTAACACTCCCCAAAATGCTAAAAGTCATAACCTGCAGAGAAAAACATTTCTATACAAAATTTATTCTACCAGCACGTCTTTCCCACACAATAAACCACATTTCCGTGCACAACCCAACACTTAAACAAATATATTGTCTAAGTATGGTGTAGCTGGACTCAGTCTAAAACTGAGCTGCCTACATACCTTTCTACAAGGGATCAAGGTACCTGTAGTTCCGATCGCATATTCACGATAAATATGCCACATCTGATACAATTACTATTAGCATTTTTCAACANAGCCTTTCCTAAACAATTTAACAGAATATAACTTACAGCTTGGTGGCATGATTCCTCGCCCGAGCTAGCAACACCCTGCTTGGCGGCATAATCCCTCGCCCAAGCAGCTCTCAATTACAAAAATCATTTATTCTAGGGAATCATAACACAATATATAAATTCTACACAATAATATATAATTTCCACACGTCGTGCATTAATCAATTTACACCCAATTTCCATATTTTTCAATCACAACAATTCAATTTAAAATAAACATTCACAAAGTAATTTATTCATTATACCCAAATCCACATACGCAATCCAATCGATTCTCAACAATCAAACAGTAATTCAACTAAATTCAAACACAATTCTTTCAGAAATTTATCTACCATTCTCAGTGCAATAATCACATAATATATACACATATAATATTTCCGTAACCGTCATTATCAACCACGAACTTCAATCACATAATCCATTCATTTATTCTAAATACACCAATTCACATCACAGCAATTACCAAACATAATTACACACATCCTACATTATAATCCTGATATATCAATGTGTTCCACCGCAACCACCAAAACACAATTGTACACATTTCTATCACGATTGTCTACAATTCTCATTTAACAAATGTTAACAACACCGCTCACAACCGGGTAAATTCCGACATTTATCTATAATATACAAATTATATATCGAAACGAAGCTCATGAAATTTAGAACGCAACCGTGAACTTATCTCGTCCATCCGCCGCCGGTGGTGGCCGGAAAACGGCCAGAAAGCGGCGACCGAACACCCGTAACTCACACCACCTACACGACTGAGATTTAGGACGAACGGGTGCTTGAATCGAACTCAGGATGTCCAAAAGAGGGGAACCGGACCAGTTTCGTCGCCGAAAACCGCAGGAATCCGGCGACCGGAAAAGCCACGGGTCAGCCGGCTTCTCCACGTTTTTCGGCGAATTCACGGCGTTTCACGGGCACCGCTTGCAGCGGAATGGTGGAGGGGAACACGAGCTACCTTTTTCGGGTGGTGGGACTGCCTAAACTCGCCGGAATCCGGTGAATTCGAAAAGGGGCTGACCGGGTTTCTTGTGATTAACGACGATCTGGGCTCCATCACGGCAAACCACCGGTACCAAAGAAGAGAGGAGGTCGGCGGCGTCGTTTCCCGGGTAATTTCCGGCCTGATCTGGCCGGAAAACCGCCGTTACCGGCGAAGGAAGGCAGCGGCGCAGGTGCACGGGAAGCCGGCCACGGGAGGGGGGGTGCGCGCGTGCCTCCTTCTAGAGTCTAGACCTTTTTGGACATTTTAAAATAAAGGCAGGGGCAAAATAGTAATTTTAACCCTGCCACAGCAAATTACCAAAATGCCCTTCACGTTATTTCAGCCATAACTTCTCGGTCTTAACTCGGAATTGAGCGTACTACTAGTCTACGAACTCGTATTGACTAGATCTACGCAACGGTACCTTAGTCGAAGCCAAAAAATACCCACACAAAAAGTCAACCCCAAGCCTCTCATGGTCAAACTTGAAAATTTTATTATATTTTCTTGGTACAGGGTGTTACAATTTGTCTAAGTATGGTGTAGCTGGACTCAGTCTAAAACTGAGCTGCCTACATACCCTTTCTACAAGGGATCAAGCTACCTGTAATTCCGAGGTACTACCAAGGGGGGGTGGATTGTGACGACCCGGATCTAGAGCTAGAGTAAGTGTGGGCGGGTGCAAGGGCACTGGCAGGCTACCTTACTGGCATAGCCAGAGTAAGTGTGGGCGGGTGCGAGGCACTGGCAGGCTACCTTACTGGCAGAGATCGGTGTCCAATCCCACATCACTCGGGTGTGGAAGGGGGTCATATGGTAATGGTTCAAATATAAAGTGAGCACTCTCTTAAAAACCAAGGCCTTTTCAGAGCGTTTGGCTTCAGAGTTGGAAGAACTCCATACCGTCTGAAGTGCGGTGGCTAAATTGGAGACAATATTGGTTGGAGAGAGAGTGTGGCGTTACACCACCATTATTAATAATCTAAACATCATTTCACATGCTTGTTGCTATATCAACTCTTTATTAATTAGCATGCTTTGTTTTTTGCATTGAGTCTCAAAATTGGATTAAAATTGTTTTCTTGATTAACCAATACTTGAGAATAACAATTTTTATTATCTGGCTCGGTTAGAAATTCATCAGAGTAACACACATTGCAAAAAAAAATAAAAATGATAAACAATTAAATTACTTACAAAATTTATTTTGCTTGTCATTTATTTAGTCTGAGTCTTCCATTAAATTATTAGATTGCACATGAAATATAATAAACAATTAAAGCATAACTTTTAATATTATAGTTTGACATATATAATAAGCTTTAACTACATATACACAAATTAGAGGGAAAAAAAGATAACGATCCACTTATCCAAACTTGACATTATTAAATAACACTTGTATATATAGTTTTTTACTTTTCCAAATTTTTATGAAGAGAAAATAGAAAAAAAGATCATTTTAAAAAAAAAAAAAAAAAAAAACTTATAAGATCTAGATTTACTGTGTTAGCCAAAAATAATAAATAGAATAATATAAAAAATAGTTAATAATATTTAATATATTTTCTTTCATACTTTACAAATAACTAGTTAATGAAAAAAAAAAAAGGAAAATATTTAAAAAGATCTAAATTTTCAAATATTCTAGTTTTCTTTTCAACTTTCTCAACAACCGGTAAAAATTGTATAGTAATAAAAAATATATTTAGATATAAACATATTATAAAAATATATACAAATTATAAAAATATTAGAGATTACCAAAGTAATACACTTTAAGAGAAAAAGACACTAATAAAAGTTTTTTAATTTTTGACAGGAAGAGAAAAGTCTTTTAAAGTTTTTACAATAAACTTTTAATATAAATTTTTAAAAACTTTTAAAAGTTTACAAAAGTCATTATTTATAAAAAGTAAAATATTAAATACATCTAAACTTTATGCACATTTAAAAAATTATAATTGAATACTCCAAAAGTCAAAACTTTTCAAAACTTTTATAAAGTTTATAAATTTTTTAATTGAATACCACATTATTTTAAATTTTTTTAAAAAGTTTTAATTAAATATTGATATGTAAGTGTTTTCTAACTATTTAATGTCAAATTGTCCCAAATAGGAAGTAGGCAAGAAATGCAAACAATAAAATAAAACTAATAATAATAAGTGGCATAGCTCAATGATCAAAAGCAAATGTTTGTTTTTTCTTAGAATTATTCACACATATTAATTTCTATAACTTTGATTAGATGTTTATCAAGTGCTAATCTTGCATAATATATGATTAAAAATGGATTGTTTGTGTGTCATTTTGTTAAACCTTTGTTTTTTATCTATGTAAAAAATATTAATTTTTTGGATTTAAGTGAGTCAATATTTGTCCCACATTGTTTAAAGATGAAAATGGATTGAAGTCATACAAATATAAGTATTTATCTTGGAAATTGAAAGAAAAGGAATCCCACATCTAAAGTACAAGGGTTTAGTGAGCCACATTCTTCTATATAAATAGAGACTTCACAAACTTTGGAAAGAACTCTCACATCCACACACACACCAGAAACATAGACTACTTAGTTTATTCTCATTAGAATTTACTTCCAGTAGTCAAGTGTTTTAGTTGAAAATTTTAATTAAAAGTCCTTTGATCTAAAATGCATTTTCTAACCTTTAATTATTTTGTTCTCAATAATTAATACAATTGTTTGATTTAAGTCTGATATTAATTGACACACACTTTATTTTTTTTTAGACTATCATAGGTTCGAAGTGGTACGCTCGCACACCTGACACGATTGATTGTTGTGTTTTACACCAACATATCTTGTTTACACCACATACTTGGATTTTCTAAATTAATATTTTTATTTATTAAAAATATTATTTTGGGATTTAATTGAATTTATATTTATCCCACATTGTTTAAAGAGGAGAATGAGTTGAAGTGATACAAGTATAAATATTTGCCTTGGAAATTTGAATTGAGGGAAAAGTCCCACATCGGAAGCGCAACAAGTTTTCTGAAATTCCTTCACCTATAAATTGAAGTTCCATCAGCTTTGAAAAAGACTGGTGCATCCACATACATTAGAAACATAGACTACTTAGTTTATTCTCATTAGAATTTACTTCGACTAGTCAAGTGTTTTAGTTGAAAATTTTAATTAAAAGTCCTTTTATCTGAAAGGCATTTTGTAACCTTTAATTATTTTGTTCTCAATAATTAATACAATCGTTTGATTTAAGTATGATATTAATTGGCACACACTTTATTTTTCTTTGGACTGTCATAGGTTTGAAGTGGCACGCTCACACACTTAAGATAACTGATTGTTGTGTTTTACACCAACATATCTTTTGGCACGCTCGGTGGGAATTCTTTTTTTGACTGAGAAAATAGTGCAGACTCGTTCAAAGAATCAAGAATCCGACAACCACGGTGGCATTAGCAGCCGAAACGTGTCGGATGAGGATGGAATCGAAAGGGAAGCTGGCAAGGCTCCGGACACGACAGAGATGTCCGCCAAGGATTCGATCCGTGAACTATCCCAATAGTTGAGGGAGAATCACCGAAAGATGGAAACATTCCAAGAGACCCAGTAGCAAATGTTACAAGGAATCATGGAACTGCTACGCCAACAGACGCAAATGACCCAAGTTGCTTCGAATGGAGCAAGGCTGACTAATGGCAAATAGGAACAATAGGTGCAAGCTTTTCAGCTCGTACCCAATGACAACACACCAAGGACTGAGGTACCGGCCTT